>DWLS01002690.1:0-17483 GCA_018246255.1 Pachliopta kotzebuea | reverse complement strand
GTCACATAAAGTATGGTGATAATTATTCTATAAGGATAATTTTCATTATGGAAGAAAGGGATAGTCACACTATGTACTCTATATTTTGTCATAGGCCTGACTTCGTGCTGGTGCGTCAAAATGTAAGAGATGCTGGGGCAGACAATCGCGCACTTTTACTTGGATTGAAGTTCGGTGGAGTGCCTTCCATCAACAGCCTCAATTCTATATATCACTTCCAGGTATTGCTTCACCTTGATAGTAAAAGAAATAAACTCTACTAGTAGACGTTGCTGTGTAAACAGTTTCCAGATTTTTTACTTGATAGTGCCAGTAAATAATAAATAAATACTTTTTGTTACTGAAAGGATCGTCCTTGGGTATTTGGCCATCTTCTCCAACTGCAGCGACGTCTTGGAAGAGAAAACTTTCCTCTGATTGAGCAGACCTACTACCATAATTATACCGACATGGTAAGTCCTGTTTTGTAAATATGCTATTGCTAATTATTAGTCGTTGTTTTTGTTATGAAAATGATAAGAAAAATACTCTTTTAAGTCTTTATATCCTTTAATCATTATCCTACATTTTTGTTAATTTACAAATTTAAGTTAAAACATAAATAATCATGTAACTTAAAATAAATAATACAAATAACGTTAGAATTTTATTGTGTCGCATACACAAACAACATAAAAATCCAATGATAACAAGTAATAGAATGATTTACGCCTAAATTCGTATTCTATGAATTTTTTTTCTCTAGTGTACCATTTCTCGCAACGTCATACGCAAATACAGGTTCATAGCCTGAATGGATGCTGCTTGCGTTTCATATTACGTCCGTAAACAAATTAAATAAATTGTTAGTGTGCCCCGAGACAATCCATATTTCGCGCTACACTGTAGACTATATTTTGTATATCTAACATCTACAACGGGACGTTAACTTTATATGTAAAAATAACATACTAGGTGTGTTAGAATGAACATTTTGGCTTTGTAACTCATGTTTGTTTCGATATTGTGGTTTGTTAGAACAAAGGTAACGTCGGAATTTTCAAAGGCGTATCGAATTATATAAATGTTTGTTACAAATAACATTGTGTTGAATCGACGGTTTGAATCAAGTCATTGTACTGTTGAAGTGTGGCTTCTGCAGACATCTCGTGAGAGCTGGGGCCCTGCAACATAAACATTCGCATTGAACACACTGAAGTAAGTCGACATCAAAGGGATGTATCGTTTACCGAAGTAGCTAATCCGAGAATTCTTAAAACAACGTTAACTTTATTACTTGCCGGAATTCACACAGCTGTAAAATACAGAAATCATTGATAGCCTTGGCATTTCTTTATGAATATGCCAAATTGTTATTCAGTAGACTATAAACAATAGTAAATATATAGACTATAAACAAACTATAACTATAAACAATAGTATTTTAATGAGAATCGTAAACCTGCTAAAATTTTATTTCATCATCATCATCTCAGCCTATTGCAGTGCACTGCTGAACGTAGGCCTCTCCAATAGATTTCATTAAAAATTTTATTTAATATCACTTAATGAAAAATATTAACACGATGTAGAGAAACATTTTGTGTAATATTAATTTCTTACGTACTAATAAAACATCAGTACAATATTTAAAATATGCATACTTTAGTTCTAACAGAGAAACTTATTGCAGGTTTGTTTACATTTATATAAAATCACGAAAAAAGTATTATAGTTTCAACTTTATACATTTACAATATAAATTATAGGATTATAACTCAAAGTTACCTCAACATATATTTACACTCGACATGAAGTGATTTAAAACCAGAAACACAACTCCTTGAATTTGGTACGAGGTTATGTTTACATCAAATTACACAAATTATTTTTATCGACAATATGCTAACTACTGACCCCAATTTTAAATGATACTGAAAGAAAATGAGGCAGAAGATAATGATGTCAATTGAAAATACTTTGAGCTCATATGATGACGACCGGTACACAACAATGCTTTTATGGCACCAGGTTTATAGCGAACAATTGCTAAAGTCACCAAAATCCATTACACTGAGTTTTGGATTCGAACTGCTGCGTCGCAGAGTTAGTAGGTAATAGAGTAGGTAAGATTAGCGCTTATAATATGTACACATGTTTGGCAGTAGGACCCTCTTGTCGGACACCGTTTAGGTAAATACCACCACAGCTTCTATTTTAGCCACTGAATAGAAGTGTGCAAACGTTAACTTTTAACTATTTTAAAGATCACTTATCATCAAGGAAACTTGAGGCTTTGTTCTTCTCATTGCGTTGTCAAATGAAGAAAATAAATACCTCACCACAGTTATCTTTCATCATTAAAATTCAGGATACAATAACCTATATAATAGTAACGTTAAAGAATTTATGTATACCTTGTCCAACGACAGCGACGGCCGCGGTCGTGCAGACAGATTCCGTGTCGCTCGAAACACTCGTCGTAGTTCGTCACGCACGTGTTGGGTGACTTTGTGCGGTGCCGTGTTACTCGAACCTGACACCGCCATATTTATTAGGGAAAAAGCACAAAATCATTTAAAAATTAAGCATAGATTTACTCATAAATGATTCTCAGATTTTTAATTAGTAATTATCATCAGGTACGTGAGACTTTAACCGATAAAATATTCAAAATCGTCACTCCGTTTTAGAACGCGAAAAGATTAGTTTTTTCAACAGTACTAGTATGAAACGGATAATCCGAAGATTTATTTTTTTACAATTAGAAACGATTTTTTATATTAAATATTCTTTTTTACTTCTCGTATAGTGCAGCAAGTATCGTTCTTTATGTATGTATGCCTCTATTCTTAATCAAATATAAAATTTAGTGATAAGTTTTGTTTTAACTTTTTTTCGATTAATGTAAATTAATACCTTACGTTTATAAAAAAGCGAAGAAATAATTTAGTTCTTGTCTTTTTTATAATAATAATACCCGGTGTTCGTAATTGCCGAACTGCTTGTGATATTTCCCATGAAAGGTATCTTTATAGTTTTAATTAAATTTTAAGACATATCATGTATTAAAACTTGGTAGCCCTTGGAAGCGCAGCATCGACAGTGGAATTCTTTTAGATAGATTTATGTCCAGCAGTGAAAATTTACAACAATAAATGATTAATAGTGATGGCAATAAAAGTTTTAACATAAAAAATATCTTTGTCTATGTACAACGTTTTGTTAGGTTTACTATTTATGTACAAATAAATATCTTCACACATTTTCTTGACTGTATAATTAATTGGGCTGATCTATATGGTTTCTTAGCATATGTTAGGTAACGCGTACCTTACAATCACAGCCCTGTTTGTATAGCAACCTGAAACCTTTTCTTTGGCGTGGTGTCACATCTCGCCATTTGTTAATATACCCGCAGAAATGTATATGCGCCTGTAAATGTATAACGCGACCTGCAAGTTTTTTCAAAATTATTAAAAGAATTATGTTTGGTGCAGGCTACAATCAGTTATTAAACAATTTTAACTTATTACATATTTTAATTAAGAATAAACTTTTGATAATTTCTGAAGGACCTTAGTATGTAAATTTTGTTCGAAAAAGTCGAGAAAGTTATAAATTAATTAATAATATATAAAAATACATTTAATTTATTTGCTAGAAATCTTATCAAATGACAATAAAAACTGCTAGACTGTTTGAATATCGACTGTACTCACATAAAGCCATTGTCTAGTTGCGGACTTAGGTGGATTGTCAAAGGTGATGATTTACGAAGAAGGTATTATGATTATGACTCTTAATTACATTAACTTAAATAAACTGATATCTTGATTTGTACTGTATAACTTATAGTAATACAACTTTAAGTTATGAAGTCGTCTAGGATTATAAAATTATTACCTGTTATAACATAGGTCTCTCTAGGCTGCAGACTTACACCACACAAAGCTTCCTGTGAGGGCGTTAGTAATCGCTCTGATTCTAGTGCTTTAGAAGCCTTCAAGGTCATCTGTAAATATTACGGTAAATTAAAAATTTAAGTTTGAAGTCCTTAAGAATAAGAAGATAATTCAGCGGAAGCACAGACTGTTAAATGTTAGTAGTATATTTAATATTGTCGTTATCTTTGTAAAATAGATTTGTAAAATTCACAATCGAATTGAAATCAATTATACATCCGTACTACAATGCAAGGTCTTTCTCATTTTGTACATTTTTGTAAGTATTTTGAACCGTAATCACTAAACATAGGCTACAGAAAACTTTTCGTTAACATTTTGAAACTATTATTCGCAATCGTTGCATAAAAGTTTTAATGAAGTAAATGAATTATTTTTAAAGCAATTATTTTACTAGCATAATTTTTGTAATGTTTATAAAACTAATAAAAAATTTAAATAAGCATATTGTGGCCATTGTATAAAATATGGAATAGTACATTACCCATAAAACGTACGAGCTACGGTTTGTGTAAGTTTAAAGACAATTTTTTGGAGGAATGACGTAATAAAAATAACATTACATAAGTTTAAATATTCGGACGTCCAAAATGCGACTTGTTCCCAATTATCTACGGACCCTTTACATTATACACGAAATTGGTACAATGTTCGAAACGCGCTCTTGAATTATGCATTACGTAATGGCGGCTTTGGGCCTTTACGGTATAGAGCTCGTTAAAAAGCGCAAAAAACGGGTATAATATAATAAAACATTGCTTACTTTGTAAATGTTTCGAATTTTCACTTTGTATGCGTCGTAAGTGTCATTTCCTCTGAATAATTTTTGTACTCTGCCAACGATCACTGGAATGATAAAAATATTTATTACTTAATGTTACATATATATTTCAACCCTTACTACTTTGTGTCTTATTGACAAATTATTGTCATCACTTTACTAATATTTAATGGAGAAGAGTAAGTTTTCCCAATTGGTGGTAATTGTATTCGCCCCGCTTGACATGCGGATGTAGTATGTTGGATAGGATAAGCTGAAACAATAACTGTTCCTCAGTCGTTTTCTCAGTCGCTTATTCCGCCGTGATATTTTATTGTAAATTTTCTAACTTGTTTCCTGAACGTAGCGTACTACTTTAAAAAGGTATTTATATAAATACTAATTAGCTACCCATACTGAAGCAATGAAATTATGCCTCGTATTCCGTTAGCCTGACCAAGTTTGTTACTTGCTCTGTAGAAAGATTCGTGTAATCGACAATAATTTTTCCCTAATCTATGTTATACTGTGCCTGTCAATGGGTTTGTTTCTAATTAACAAAGGTCATATAATGTATTATAAAAATGTTAGTATTATTGTAACAAAACTCGTGTTTACCGAAATCACTTTTACAAAAATGGGTTTGTGGATGCTCTAATGCACAGCTGCAGGAATCGGCGGCTCGCCAGGTCGCTGCCACTAATGCCAGCGTCAACCACCTTGTCAGCATGCTACCTCTAATATTCTGAAAAGATTGAAAAGTTTTAGCTTACAATATTGACAACTAGACAACTCTTAAGTATTTTTACTTAAAAGATCTTTATGCTACAAAAAGATTTTTCTATATAGTCTATATAAATTCTAGTATACTGTCACTCTTTTTAACTAAAATTCCTAACCATTGTGACAACGTATGCTAAAAAAAAATAGATTACGTTCTATAGTGTACTGTGAATAGAAATTGTAAAAAAAGACAAAGTCTTTTCCGAGATTGAATCCAATGATCCATGTCAGTGAACGATCCATTCTTTGCGCGTTCCGGAAATTGGACTATCAAAATTAAAGAATGCATTTAGTGCGAGTGCATTGCTGCAATTTTGTATAAAAGTACTAAGTAACTGTTAATAGTAATGTAAAGTAGCTTTTCGTTACTGAAGACGGTACTACAGGCTTTTGTACCTACAAACAAAACTGCGTTTCAGTTCGGACGGTGCCGTAACAAGTCAAACTACAGGGGTAACGAAACAATGTATTACATTTGTCATTCATATTTATTATTTTCATACTCGTATAAATTACGTACGTAAATTTTAGTTAAATATTTTTTCTAATAAAGTTTGGTCCCACAAAAGAATGGAGTAAATACAACGGTTGTTGTAGATGATATTCTGCATGTGAATCTTGACTGTCTACATTTCTTTATGAAGTAGAGCTTAACGTCACGTTTCACCGTGCTCTTGCAAGCTAATGAAAAACTTAAAAATTTTTTTTGAGATGAGTTATAACCAAAAAGACCTTTGTTTTTAGGACATATGATTTTTATTATCAAAATTTTGTTACTCAATTATCTTCAGTTGTACTTTTTAAAGAATTAACTGATGTTATTAATAAGAGCAATTGAAAGTCCTAATCATATTTTTATTTACTATCTACATTTTTTTAGACATTACTGATTTTTTTTTGGAATAAATATTTTAAATATACGAGTATAAATTATCCGCAAAGTTTAAGCAACATTTATATCATGTAAGTAGTTAGTAGTAAGTAGAAATAGCCTGCTTACACAACGCGGGATAGCATTAAGCACAATATGTTGTCGCTGCATGAAATTAATTAAGTCTGTTAAGGGAATTGTATCTGCAATTCCGACAGCAGATAGTGGAGCAGAGGGTATAGATGTAAATTATATGTTCAGAGGAGAGTGTATCACGACGGTATAATGGCTGTGACCTACATAGTACGACGACCTTATGACTTAAAACTTCCTTATAGAGCGCAGTACCTTTGAGCGAGCCGACTGACGCGTGTTCTTTTATTAACCTGCACCATTATGTCTACAATCTCACAGTCAATGCTATTCAGCCCCTTTACCAATAACGAAAATAAAGCAAAAAATAATCTTGTGAAGAGCGAACGAGCAAATACACACACGCTTTACCTTTGAGTTGGGGCGTTAATCGGATTTGTAGGTATCACCCACACATAGACATTTGTACTTATTCATCACTTGAAATAAATAAAGGATGTCAGCTATCCTTTTTTTTCTTTTATTTTGCGACGTTTATTCATGATTACTTTTTTTATTTAATATTGTATTATATTCGACACTTAATTTGAGTATGTTAAAAGAATATTTTCTCTACAGGTCCCGGTTTTAAAAGTTGAGTTATAATCACTTAGTATCGGTATAGTAATACGCTGTTTGCATATAAAGTGCAAGGAATCCAATTTATCAAAAAACTTGATATTTCTTAATGTTGATATCCAAGGAATGATTAGCCGCACGTTAAATATAAAATTGTAACAAACAATTGAACTAAGTATAACGTTAAATATGTTAAGTCAAACTTGAAGACTGAGTAATAATTCAAATCAATTTTGAATTTAGACGTTATATTATATATAAAACAACTTTTAAATTTCTTTCTTACATATTTATGATTATATTTAAATTTTTTTTTAGTTATGTTTCAATGTCATAAGATTTTTAAAGAAAATGCTGGGCCCTTAATGATGCTGAAACAAAAACTTTTAAGTCACATAGATATTAATATTTTCAAACACAGCTATTTAGTTGTATGAAGAGATACGAGACTAAGCCATTGCTGAGCATAAGTACACTTCATTAAAAAGTTTTATTTAAGCTAGCGGTTTGAAAACTATTATATCATTAACAATTTCATTTCGAACTCACGGACCAAGGTTCGCTGCAACCACAAAAGCTTTCCGCGCGACACCGCAACATATATTCGAATGCATAAACTTGAATAGGACAAATCTTTATGTGTTAGTAGATATTTCGAAATAATTGAATAATAACAATGCGGAAACATAACGTGTGCATTCTCGTAATCGTGACTGAATTGTGCTAACGTCTCAGCGTCTCGACAATACCTCGTTTGTCAGGGTTCGTCGAGAACATACGATTGTTAGTACTTGGTGCACGTTTATTGACGGCTGCGAAAAGGTTCAATGAACAACTGCAATCCTCTATAAACACTAATGACTGGAGACAAAATCGTCAGTAATCTTTTTAACAAATGAACACTCATTATTCATAAGCTTCTTTCATTCGGAGAACAGCTTTGTACAGTCGCTTTTAACAATCCTTTAATTTCATGCTAATCAATTTTTTTAACGTGCACTTTAAAAGATTGTGCATCGTCCAAAACAATAACGCCCCAAATAAATATTCACCGTTTTTTATCAGCAAAAAATAAAAAAAATATGTACAAAAGTGGTTTCAGTGTAACACTCTTTACAATATTTGCGACCTTATTACCTTTATATGAAGAATAAAGAAATGCTTTAAAAGCAAAGAGGAGTGTTGTAACTGATACAAACTTACCTATTGAAATGCATTTAATCAGGGAAGACTTTATACTTTTTGTATATTTTGCGTTAATAAACGTATACGTCGATTAAAATTAACATAGAATTAGTTTAGAATGTGATACTGGAGCTTTTATAACGGGGATATGATTTTATTTGTAACACTTGTAATGGCAAGTTCATTGTACAACCTGCGGTTGTGGGTCAAGGTATTAGATGTATTCAACTGTGGTTTTCCATATATATATAATAATTCTCTTACTCAATGAAGGAAGTTTGTGGTTGTATTATTAATGGCCATTCAACAAACAAAATTGTAGGTAAAATATAAAGCCATGTCGGAAAGATTACGGAGAATCGCGAATTTGTGGTCGCAAAGGGAAATTAAATTTTATACATAAATGTTGTTTAGAGCACTGGTACAATGCTGCTTTTGGTTTCTTTGACATCTAGTTAAATTTCTTTTCCCTGAGTGTTACAATTTATAAGTGATATATATTATTGTTACAGTAAGCAAAGTAATATATCTAAAACGCAAGACAAGCTCCATCAATTGTCTTTCAACATAGACACGGTAGATAACGACCATTTCGAAGATCGTCACCGGCATCAGAAAAGCGCTGCATAAATCTATCGACCTTCGCTTTACTCGTGACAATGCAATTATAGTATCAAAAGTATCAATCAATCACTGTAGTTTAATTTGTTACTTATCTGATATTCACAAGCATGTAAAGAAACCTCTAGTAACCAAAGCTCTGTAATTAAACAACTCAACATAAACATTATTAATGAGGGTATTTTATCATTACATGTATAGAGTTGCTGTCACGTTTACAAAACAATAGTACCATTTTTATGCCATTAAATACACAATTGTTTACATTTATTTGTTATATTAGTTACAACTACAGTACTTTTTTTTAATAATCGTCCTATTAATAAGGGTCTCAAAAAGTAGATTGGAATTTTGTATGCAGAACCGTTACTATTCTATTTCGACGATCATGTATTTTTTCTTCCTGTTATTTTTTATTTGTTTAAATTAAGTTAATACTGTAATATTACTCACGATGTTTTTCACAATTATGTTTTACTATAGTTTTATTTAGCAGACATATGTTTTTATCATAACAACTTGCATATTTACATAAATCTGAAATAAAATAAAAAGTTTGTAATATGTCATAGCCTCACATTGAATTTGAGTGTTTGTGTAATTCAAATTTTAATACAGTAAAGTTGACATATTAATAAAACAAAAAGGTATTACACTAGTACCTTGTCGCCTTTTACCCTTATACTATTACCTTGTTGGACTTTTGTTGGATTAGAAGGCAAGATATTTTTTGCATTATGAGATGTTAATTTGATGAGGACTGCTCTAATTCTTGTAAATAGTACACGTGTTGAATTAATATCCCATCTAATAAGTAAATAAAGTGCGGAGATTCCATTACAACAATAGAATAATCATTGTGTATTATTCATTTGTCTCTCAACAGATGTTAATTGATATAAGTTTCTGCGATGTTTTGATCAGCTTGATTACATCAAACAAAGACAATCTTTGCTAAAGTATTTTATTCATGCTTCCTCGTTATTACTTTGTGTTATTGCGATACCTTAAATTCCTAATGTTGCCACTACTTTTGCTCTCTTAAATGCAGGAAGAATCAATATTAAATTTAAAGTGATTTTATTATAGAAAATCAACATTAATTAAATATGCTGCTTGAATTAAGGATCGAAATAAGTAGACAAATTTAATTACGTATACGAGTTAATAATATTAACAAAAGTTATCATAAACTTCAGTACTGGATCGAGTAATTAATGTTTATATGTATAAAGGTTCGGTAATCGTCATATTTAGAAATAAACATATAATCGTCTCCGTACTCAAAATAGATACTAAAATTCTAAAATAAATATCAAATTTATAGCAATTGTGAAACCAAGTAACGATACAATGGATCATCGAAAAAAGTGAATTCATTGATTAGTTTCTAGTTACTATTGCAAGGTGTCAATTACTTTAGTAATTGTATATATCTTTATATACGTGATACTTTAAGTTATATTTTTAGACGCAAAATATTATTCAAATATTACCTATTTCATAAAACCTTTTAAAATTTGCAACTGTTAACAATAAATAAAATATCTTTGACGCTCTTAGTAAAAGATGTAAGTAAATTTAAAGTACGCCTCACAATTATTATATGAAACTCTGTCTTTATTTATTAACATTTTCGTTACAGAATTCTAGACAATTCAATATTATAAAAAGCCGGTATTTTTATATCTCAGAAAAACGCATTTATTTTTACATACAGATTCTAAAAAAACAAATCTATAAGGTATTCCTAAAACAACAATGAAAATTATAACTATTTACACTTACATATCTCATAGAATCGTTAAGAGTCAGCTTAGTGGTCTTGCTGATAGGGTTGGCGGTGGCCTTCATCGTCACTGTTTTTATCCACCTATAGATGAATGCCCGTGCTTCAAAAGCTGATTTGTCATAATTGCAAGATCTTTGTATAACATAATTTTGTTGCAAGATCGTTAATCACTTATTGAATCTCAATATATTTATGATACAGATATAAGACATAACCTCTTAAAAATATGTTCTTCATGAACCCTATAGTTCTTCGCGTAAGAACTTTACTGTAGATCTTCGTAACGAAACATAGGTCAAAAGTTGAAAGCCAAGCTAGGGGACGCAAAATTAATTACTACTGTATTTGTATATGTAATATAAAATTATTAATAGTTTATACTACAAAAACATTAATAAACTCCAATGCGGTTAAAAAAGTTTATCCAATTTTTTTTCCTTATAAATTCGCGTTTTCAATAATAAACCCGTTAATTAACATTTCATTATTGAGTCTAATATTAAAAAATTAACGAATACTTAAAAACTGCGAATATCTTATCTATTTTTAGTTACCAACAATAACAGTATCATGTAGTGTAAGTGTGTATAATTTATAAACAAAATATAAGCTGTACTAGCTTCAAGTGCTTATAAATCTTTTAACTTAATCTTGAACCAATGGATTATAATTAAATTAACACAATTTATAACATTTACTCGTAACCATGGCAAGTGTCTATACTAAACATTTACGTAAATAATAAATTTTAAGTAACTATGACTGATTTACTAGTACATAGTAATTACAAGTATCAATTTAAAAATTAAAGCTGTCTTTAAACTAATTTTTATCAAACCATTCTTTTCCTTTAACTTTAGAGGTCCCACTTTAGAAAACAAACAATTGTATTTATTACGAAAAAATATTAATTAATTCAACAAGCTATAGAGCTAGATTAATACTAAACTGGGTGACTGAAATGAGTGCTGCAGATTAGTACTGAATTGGCTAATGGCAAATTACACTAAATACTATAAATACATTTATAAACGAAATGATATTTTAAACTCATACTAAAATTATAAATCTTGTTTGAAAATATTTTTGTCAGAATCTTAATTAATTTTAATTTTGTCGCAGAACGAGCTCACTGTGTCCAGAAGCCTTGATGTGGTATGATTGGTGTTTGATTTAATTTTATATGTAATGGGGTCCCAACCCGGACGTATTTACCCAACCACATTAGGATGTTTTTTAATTTTAATAACCTCTCGGATCATACTTGGTAGGAATCCTATCATAGAAATTTAAAAGTTGTATGTACCCCTTGACGGCATTACATCGGGACTCCTGTTACTTCACTTCCTCTGTGACTACCGGTACTGAAAAGTGGCCCAAACGTAAGGAAAAAACAAATAAAAAAAAACCGTTAAATGAACGCGTAAAATCCATAAAATTTAGAATTATTGAATATGTTATATCCGCGTATATGTAAAAAATCATTTTGTATCTCAATATTTTCTTAGGTAGATCGACAAAAAAAGAAAACAGGACTTTCCGTGTACAGAACATAAATCCAAGAAATGTTTCCGTTGGACCATAAATTTGTTAGTTTGTGTAAGCTTCGATGGTTAGTCAAGAACTGAGAAATGAATGTGTTTGGTCTGTGGCCAACTCACGTAATGCAGATGTGGGTCGGTCGCCGAAGATTCCATCAGTACTCAGTAAAGTGCAGTGTTTCCAGTCGATTCAACAATAATAGTAATTTAGCACTGTTGTAAACAGGAAATGTTTAGACACAAAGTTTACACGTAACCTAGGATGCAATAAATATACAAAATCAAAATTTTTTAGCAGTTTTCCGTGTTAACACCCTTAAGTATATTATTTACCAGAATTAATTAACGAAAGTGAAGTAAAGTCAATTCATAACAACAAAGCGTCTGTTAGCCTTTAACACCGTAATGTAATTAACCGCTACATAATATATAATGCTGTTTTAAACTCAACCGTAACCGCACTATAAACAAGTGGCCGACAATTACTTCGAAATGAGTAAACAACCTGTCGCCGAATAAAAACAATTTGGATGAGTCAACGTCGGTTCTTCTATTCTCTATAAGGCAGTGTACCGATGAACCCGCAAACTCCTAACAATGGATTACAAGACACAAACTCGACCGCCCACGATCGCAAACACTTTCGTATTGCTTGAGAAATGAAACGCATTAAATAACATTTTAACTGTAAATATAAACGTACTTAAAAATAATCAAAATGAAGAAGACGTAAATAAGAAGAACATTAAAAAGTTGAGATAGTTTGTGTATTTTTCCTTAATAAAGTTAATTGAAGCCATGGTTTAATCCGTAGTCAGCAAAACAGCAGTAATTTTTACTGAACGTAATACGAGTATAATCCATGACTTTATTAAATAGAACTCGTGATTCAGCCCGCTTTCACAGCCATTATCCGATCCGGAACACTTATAGTTACTGTTGTTTCTCGATGTTGATAAGGATAATATACCCTTAAAATAGATAAGCACGCCGATACACGTCAAAAGATTCAGATATAAATTATATAATAAATACATAAAATGTAGTCTAAGTAGATGTAATATGACATGCGATTTTCTCCATGAACCATGTTTCATTACTATAATAGATTTTGTTTTGCTATAAACATAATCATTTCAAATATTTAGACGAATTTTTGTAACTACAAAATCGTTAAAATTAAAATTACTATCACAAATCTATAATTCAATATATGTCGCAACGAAACCTATTTTTCATTAAAACTCAAACATAAACTGATATCTTTTTATAAAAATAAATATGTAACAAAAAAATCATGTTTCAGTACAAATATTAAGCCTTTATCAGCCTAAAGAGGTTTTTCGATAACATATGTATGCGTTAAGTTACTTTACAAATACATATTTCTCATTAAATAAAAAAAAGTAATCATCTCCCGAAAAGGTTGCAATTAACTCGCGCAAATAAACAAAAATGTCCAAAAACCCGATTATGCAAAATTGTTTAACCACAACACGAGGCACCACTTAAAAAGTTGCATGAGCACACATAAAACTGAACTCGCATACAACATGATTATTAATCTTAACCGTAGCGGCGGCTCTGATAACTAGCTGCTGATTTCGCAACCGGTTTACTTTTTAAAAATAATACAATAAACAGCATTGTGACAATCCCTTTTACCTGTCAAAAACAGAATGCCTTGCCTAGTTACTAAAATCCTTGGTTGATCGAAAAACATCCGTTGCTTTTAAATCACAATTATAAATACCGTACATAACTTCATAAGACTAATTCAAATGATTAACAAACAAATTCGGTATATATGGTAGGGCTCTGTTGTTTGAAACTATCTAGGTAAGTACCACCGCAACTCCTATTTTTACCGCCAAATAGTAATGTGCAAACATTACTGTGTTCCATTTTGAAGGATGCTGTATGCTAGTGAAATTACAGGGGTAACAAGACTTAACACCTCATATCTTAAGCGACGAGCGCAATGTGGTGCTGTATTATATGTCACCTTAACCAGCGCCTCGTTGTTTTACCATGAGATGAACGTCTTGTTTGTCTCGTCGCCTCTTCGAATAATAAAAAAATAATATCTTTTAGAGTTACCTGATAATTGTAAAATGTACTATGGTATGAGACAGAGTTACATACTTTTATGTATTAAAAAATACATCATCGTTTACCGAGAACTTTATAAAAGTATTGTGGTATTTATTTATTCTCAATATTAGCGTATTATTTGTGAACAATTCAACAATATATGTTTGATTGATTTAAACTTATTTTTCTCAATATTATGTATATTTAGGTACGGTACTGCTTTATATAATTTCCTATTTATTTTGCTGCCTAAGTGATGTTAGCAAGTAGAAACTTTCTTGTATTTACTAGCTACATAAATACATCGTAATATAAAACATTACTTCGTTTTCCAGTTATGACAAAGTAATCTCTGCGATTAATTATTCACGTGAAACTTATGTACATAATGAGCATAACATTCGACGTAAAGTAAGTTGTGTTCTATAAATATTTATGACGTGTGGTGAGTCATGGTTTGTTAGTTCATGTTGGAATATTTTGTTGCAAAAGATGAAGGATCATACTATATAAACACTTAATTGTAGTGGACTATGTAGTAGAAGTGGCGAAAGCAGACAGAGCCCCGTTGATCTGCCAGTGCACCGTGGTTGCAAGGTCAACTTTCACAATACTGTGTAGTGTTTAAGTGTATGTTTTAGACCTGTACCATAAGGAAAACTATCATGCATTTTCGTAATATATTTTCTAAAAAATTAATTTTACATTCTTAACTTTTAAATGTACAATATTTTATACAGGTTTTTGTATCCCAAAGAGTAACATTATAATTAAGAATATTTCGTTTTGTAGATTATTACATTTATGACAAGCATATCTTCATAAAGCCATTAAATGACGTAAATAAATAACCTAATGAATGTACTATTATTAAAATAGTGGTATTTACACTTGAACATAAAACCAGTTCAAGTGATGTATGTACGCGTTACCAATTTTAAAGCGATATAATCGATATGAATTTCCATTTACATACAAATAAAAAAAAAACTGTATTATTATATGTTAAATTAGCGGAAAAACAAGGTGTTTTAGAATATATTTATTTTTTCAAATTATACTTACTTTCACTCTTCATTGGTAGTAAAAAATTGAGGAATAAAAACCAACCAACAATCAGCTAATGTGGTGGATAAATGGACTTGATTTCCTCCTTGTGAGAGAAGACCCTGAGTGCCATTAGTATTGGGAACAATAAGTGCAATTTTTTTATTAACAAATCGTATGATAAATATTCTCTTTATTGGCTATAATATCTGAAAATTGTAAACACGTGTAATAATCGTTACATATCTTCTTTTTATGACGTCACATACATTTCAAATATGATTATAATGAATTCAAAAATTCGCAGAAATTATTGTTTATCGTTATATTAATAATTAAACTGTGGTTTCATCCCGCTATACTGAATGGACAGTGAATCATTGCGAACTATTTTTATGGCGGTGAGGTATTCATGGAATTTACTACAAATTACGATCCCGCACCCACGCTTATTTCTCTTAAAGATGCTGGCATGTGGTTTTATAACACGTGAAATATAGGATTAAATAACACAGGTTACTGTTATGAAAACCTAAAAAGGAAAAAGATTCCTGTAAATTATTAGAATTTACTTTTTCTTCAGTTAAATATCTCAGAATATCAATATATGTCAGAAAGTAAAACTTATATTCATTTTCATACATACATGAAACGTTAATAAATAATAAGACATTATAAATTTAATAACAATTCAATTGATTTGACTTTGTCGGTAACAACGTATACAAAGTAGATCCTGAAAAATTTTATAGAAATACTTTCGTACATGCAGGCAAAACAGTTTTTTTTTACTTTTTTTATTTTGGTACCACTTGCTCTTTTTGCATTGTCTGCAATTATGAAAATTATGTATAAAACCTTTAAGTAGAGCAGTGTTAATGAACTTTAACTCATACGGATTTGCTTTTAACAAATCAAGGGTCTCAGCTGGTATTTTAGTTAATGAAATTACTCGTATCTTATATTTAACGATTACGAATACAATGTGATACTAAGTAAACACCGCTGTATTGTCATAGGTTACCATCAGGTTATTCATGACGTTCAGTCGTTGGGTATAATAAAAAATACTAACTTATCTCGTCTATAATATAAAACAAAATTTTTTCCCGTATCAAACTTTCCAATTCTTCGTTATTTAAAAATGTTTATTTAATGCTATGAGTAAGATAAGAATGACATTCAACAGCTGTCTGTGATATCGTTTTGACACGCTTTATTTAATTAACTGTCCCTAATAAGGACAGATGGTATTCATGCACAGTATGTTCATACACGTAAAAGCATATAATATATTAGCAGAAAAATTGTATTCACTTAATTAAATTACATATCGATTAATACAAAAAATATGTTAGACCAGGATTTTTAAAAGTATTTGAAAATTGTTACAACATATGAGTTGTGTGTTAAATGAATTAAAAATTATAACGAAAAGCTCGTAAGTTTCTAGCATAAAGGTCTCAAATTATAACTAAATCAGTATATTTAAAGAGATGTGTCTCAAGCTAAATATAAGGTCGTTCCGTAAATGTTTATTTTTGAATTTGCATTGGCATTGTTTTATGGTATCGTAACGATCATAAACATGTTCTGCGGCGTCGTTTGTCTTCGGCTATAAATCAAACATTTAACAAACTGGGCGCGCTGTCGTGTCAATAAGCATCACTGACCGCTCGATTAATGATGCGACTGTTACATAATTACTATCACACTGGGATGTATAAATATGCAATACATAATACATACTTCAAACATCTGTTTTTTTTATTTCCAAAAAGTAGCCGTCTCGGTAAAATTTCTACGGCCTAAACTCGTTTATATATGTGGGGAAATCTGTAGGAGGCTCTTGTCTAGTTGTGATGGGCTATAGATGATGATAAAACTCTTTTAATCAAATGACGTCATTTTATGTTTAAACTTTAAAAATTTCTAACATTGTTTTAAAGTAAACAATTTCCTGAATATATAATTCATGTTAATAAAAGAATAGCGATCCGAATAAACAACAGCAAAAACGAATTACATCATCAACCTTTCTTGGCATATGTTCAGCTCGGTCGACCATAGACGCCCTTAGGCGCCTACGGGCGGTGACGGACGAGGCGGGACGTCGGGGAGAGGTGGTGCTGGC
>DWLS01002689.1:0-17483 GCA_018246255.1 Pachliopta kotzebuea | reverse complement strand
TGAGAAGTATGAACCTGATGCTTTAATAATAAATTATCAACATTTGGCGTCAACTTTGTAAAGGTTAATCTAAAATCTCCTTGGCTAATGCTACAACGATCGTGGACCCCATTTTCATTTCATGGACCCCCAAATTTTTTTTCGCTGATGTAGACCCCTAGGGGTCTATATAGACCACTTTGGGAATCACTGGTCTAAAGTTTGCAAGCTTTCTCAAGTCAAGATCAGATCTAAATGATTTCGTTGTTTTGATATGTAACATGTACATGTATATTATATAGAATACACTAAAATATATGAGTGATTTTATATGTCCACAGTTAAAATGCCTATGGTAAGTTTTTTTTAATTAATAGAAGCATAAAGTAAAATACGTACGTTTTATAACGACTGTCGTAGTAAGAGTTATAAAAGCAAAAACAAAAACAGATATATTTATAATGTTTTTCTGTCCTTTGTTAAAACCTTTAGTATATTTAGTATCCATTACTTTAGTTCATGTAGTAAAGAAACTAGATTATTATATGTTAACCTACAAAGGTTGAAAATTTGTATGTTTTCCAACCTTCTTAGTCTCATGTCCCTTGAGAAATTTATGTTCTAAGTCCCTCTCGGGCTTTGTAATTTTTATCCAATATCCCCCAAAAATTGAAAAAAGCTCAAAAATGCATTAAGTTACATTAATTATTTTTTAAATTTCAGTTTGCCCCTCTCTAAATGACAGAATTGTTGTGATTATTATTTTTACCCTCGAGATATAAAAAGTATAATATTATTAATGTATGGAGAAATCGTATAATTTTCTGTAAAAAGAACTGAAGATATCGCATGTCGCCGACATATGTCGTTCTGATGTTTTTGAAGCCACAAAATTGTTGGGTGAGGCAAAAAGTATCGAGTTCAACTATACCTTATTCTACTTATTGTAAACGTGGCTTCGAGTATTTACATAAGTTATGATCATTTCTTTTATATACCTTTGATTTAACTAGAAGTAAAGTAGCTGTGGAAAAACATTTAAACCCATACAAGTGAATACTTATTTTTATACAGTGTTAAATACCTCATCAGCCGATAGATGTCCTCCGCTGAATATAGACCTCCACTAATAGTGGGATTTAGGTCGTCTCCCACCAAGCTGACCTAATAATTAGCAGGGTGCACCAGCAGCAGGTGAGGTTGGCTTGGGTCCTGTCAGTTGCTTTGTAGGACCCAGTACACACCAGCGTGTTAAGCATAGGTTTACTAAATCAACTTCTGGTGAGACTAGTTTGATAGCACCTGCTTCTAATTGTTCTCTATGACCTTCACATGCTCGTAGGTATTTAATATCCAAAGTAAGATTTCTGTATTTCCAAAGCTTTGGATGAGAAAATTTTGGGTATATACTGCGGTAGTTTGCGGCTCTGTTAGATAGGAATACTGTCGTTATATCATTCCGTAAGCCTATTTTAATAAAACTTAGTGTTTACGTCATCGAAGCTTATGCAAAAGTGAGATATTCTAGACTTTAATCTGAACCGTAACCAGTTAGCTAATCTCGATCGGGATAGCTGTCGGCAGTCCAGATCTGGCGCGATGATATCGCGATGCGTACACGCAACCGCGGCCACACTCTACGTGGTCATAGAGGATGATTGTTGCGTGGTCGTAAAATAGTTGTTAACCATATGACACGAGACTTGTTTCGACTTGTTCACATGCTTTGGCGGATTGTAGGAAACATGTTTTGTTACAACGATTCTTTAAACTTCGCTGTGACCCTAAAAAAACCAAAACAAAAGTTTGAAGTAATGTATTGTTGATAACGTTGCTACTCTACATACTGATAGCAAATTTAATTTAAATCTTATATTTAACATGAAAAATCAAACACTATAAAGGAAACGATGACAATTTGAAATAGTTTAAAACATTTGCGATAAATATATTATTTCTTATGATCGTAATTCCAACTTTATTATAAGAACGTCATTTTCTACGTCACATCACATTAAAGATACTGGAGAGCAATAAATTACGACCTGAGGCGTCAAGACCGATAGGCTGGGCAGCATCCGCTAAAGCTAATGTACATTTCTGCGCTTGCATCATCAGCCGACCTCTTCAGCTGTAGATTAACGATAATAGACAGGAATTGTGAGATGCTATCGCGGTTGCGTTAAAACGTAACGTGTTGAGGTAAAATTTTGATGATGAGATAGCAGCGGAGAACATTGTATACAATGTTTGACATATTAGATCTTTGATCTTATGAAAACGGTCTTCGAGCAGTAAAAAGCATTATAACGGATTATTTTAAATAGACAATAAAAAAAAATAAGAGGCTATTCAGTACAAATGTGTATCATATATTATAAATATCATTGTATACAAATAAAAGAGAATTTTTGCGAATTTGTTAAGGGTTTACCATCTTTAACATTTTTTCCTACAAATTTGACAATAATTTATAATCTCAAAATGTCTAATTTTTATATAATTAAAGGGTCAGAATATATGAAATAATATAGGTTTTTAATTCTTATTTTCAGTTTCAGCCAGAAGTCTGAGATTTTTGAATCACATGTACCTCAAATTTCACGCCTAAAAAGACAGAAAATTTCAACTCTAATTTGAATTTTATTTAATTCCATCTTGTAGTGTTTTCCTTGTTCTTCACACTGTACTGTTAAACGATCACTGATAATTAAAATTCAATTGAACGGTCCAACAAATGTTTTTCAACACCAAAGATATGAATGAAAAATACTCTTGCAAATGATGAATCGCTCGGCCCGAGGCTAAAGATGCTTAACGGAAACAATAAACATTGTTTTAAATGAGAAATGGTGAATCGATAACAGTACAAGAGGAAAGACTTAATCTTGATAATAACATAACGACGTATAACAAACGATAACGTACCGACTGCAAACGTAATAAAGAGCAATTTTGGACAAAGCAATGTTAGGTTCTCCGTTTGCAATGTACCATTACTTCGAACTTTATGAGTTGCCTGATGAATATTTAAAACATAGAAAAACATTACGACCAACTTAGTCTTAGATAGACAATAAACTAAAATACATTCACGACTTATCAAAGTTTTTTGGGGTAGACAGATTAATAAAAAATCTCCTTACTTCTCTATTTAGATATTGTGCAAAGTGCAATTTATAAATATAGCAATGAAGAATGTAACGGATGCAGACAGGCGGACATTTTTTAGCGTCCGCAAGACAATTTCATAATGTTTTATTCATGTGCATACCGAATGAAAAAAACATTTATTTCAACATAAAACTTTGTAATACGTAGCGAGATTTGTTAAAACAAACAGCACTTTCTGTTGTGAACAACTTAATCTCTTGTGAAGAAATTCTATATAGGAATCTATTTACACTGCAGTGAATAATAAAATATTAAGTTAATATAAAGAATAATAAAACTGTAAAATTAAATCATATAACATTTATTACTTCCATTAAAAATGACGAAAGTTAAGGAAAACCTAAAAAATACAAGACAACACACAAAATCTTATCTAACGAGGCCATGATAGATATGTGGCGATATTGATAGCGTTCCGTGTAAATATTAACGTGTAATAAACCAGTCATTAAGGAAAGTGAGGATTCGAGCGGATATGAACTCGATAAGTAGTATTTTAATATAAATAAGCAACTAGACGATTTGAACGTTCACGAAATAGCTCATACATTAAACGACATTGTAGCGCCAGCTCAGATGCCAATCATTGCTCCAATTTGCGCACAACTTTGTAATAAAACATGAATCTCGTTTCCTCAATAATATTCAAGCATCTATGGTAATTTTCAGATACAGATTGTATCTACACAGATAATTTAAAGATCAAGTGTCATGATCATGATCATGTACCAAAGCCCAGTCTTTCTTTTTTACTACTCACATGATCAAATTTTGCTTTACCATTGATTGTGATTAAAGTATTATCAGTAGTTAGATATTAATGCATATATGTATATATATATTTCATTTTATCATTCATACCAAACGTCTTTGTAAACTATTTCTCCATTATAGGAGGTTGCAATCAGACTTTGAGTCTGTCTTAGTTCCTCTAAATTTGCTCCTTTCAAGTTTTCTAGAAACCATTTTATTAAGTATTTTCTTATTCACCGTTTCATGGATACACAAAGATAACTGTTAAGAACTAAGTACTTGTATATGTCACGCCGTTGCAGCCAAAATAGATACATGACGTTGATAAGGGGTCCACAAACGTGACTGCTGGCTGAAGGGCTCCGGCATCCGGCAAATTGGATTACGTCTGCACTCCCCGTTAACAATTTCATGCACGTATTTATACCGACGTTATACTAACTTGTGAACCCGAACTCGTCCATTTCAAGCAAAATAAATATATTTTTAACGACATATTTAAATCTGTAATAATTCACAGTTACTGCGTTTATAATATTTTGAAAAGAGACTGAAAGAAACTATTGTTGTGCAAACTCTATGTTCTTAAAGCATTGACGTCAGATTGATTAACATTAGGCAACGTGGAGAATAAAAATAAGGTTGATAAAAACATACGGCAGATCATATATATACACACCCTCATGAGGAGGGAACTAGGTATAAAGATGAAGAGTTTAAAAAGAAAGTTGTAAGACTGTAAGCTTAGCCATTGTAAGAATGAAGTTCAGCTAAATGTGAAGTAACATATATCACTAAATACCTTATCAAAAAGAAAAATAATATTTATTATTGTAAAGGACGAGAATGTAACAGATTTGAAAGATTTTTTAATTTATTCAATCTTCTCCGAACTAAAAGGTTACACAAGGTAACCTTAATGCTAACAACATTCACCAGTAGTCTACCTAGCTTGATGATAATTACTAAATTAATTTCAAACAAAAACTGCGCATATAAATATACCCTATACATGGTATCATAAACCATAAATCTTCACCATTTTAATTAAATATATTTGCAGTGGCTATTATTGAAATAAATTATTTCTAGTCATTTTAGAACCAAAGAACTAGTCCTAGTATAGTAATTTCACATGCCGGCAAGATGAAGAAGACATGATGAGTATGTTCATCCAGAATACTCTAGCTCCCATACATTAATAGTAAGTACACAATAATTTCTATATTTTCGCAAATTTATAAATCTATATGAGTATAGTTATTAGCAAAGCGGTTTTAAAAATCTCTGCTGATCTATTTTTTTCTTTGTCTTATGTCCTATTACATTTTCTCTGTCTCCATTCATCGTTCTATCTTTTACACCATTATTACATTCTCTTATTTCATCTTCCATACATCGCGTCTCAGTCTTTCATCACCGCTGTTTTTAATTTACTTTATCAATATCTTACTTAGGTTTACATATAATTATTTTCTCATATTGTTTATATTCTCTATATAATTACATTTCTATTGGTTCTATTGTTTTCCTTAATACGTCCTTTGCAAATTCCAAAAATAACCAACTTCTGTATTCACTTATCAACTCTGTTGATATTGCGAACCTCACCACTGGCATCATTGAAATTCATCATCTTTATGGACAGGTAAACTACTGAGTATCGATAGGGAAATCAATTTCATAACCTGAAAGTGTTTCTCAATAACTTGTATATCCATATCGCGATGCTTTGGACATCGGCAATAGATATGGACGTTATCAGCATATCGCCGATCGGCTGGTGGATGTCGCCACTCTGGCGCCGGCGCTGACGCCACGTCCTTTGTGAATCATTGTTTATACGATCAAGGTGTTGTCGGTGAAACTGTACTTTTTTAATAATTATTATTATATCTATTGACTTTGATTTTTAATGGCAAATGGCCATCGGGAGCACAGTTTCATTACTTATCAATTACGATCTTCATAAACATCAACTGATTTACGTCCACTGCTGGACATAGGCGTCTTCTAATGCGGAACTTGGGCCATTTTTCCACCATGCTGGCCTAATTCAAGTTGTAGAGAGCCAAAGCCTCTATTGTTGATTAGCAGGGTGTACCACGAGCTGATGAGATTGGCTTGGATCCCGTGAATTGACGTGTAGGACTCCTTACCATTTACGATTTTATTATCAAAATTCCTGTTCTAAAATTTTTCAAAACTTCAAGCTTAGGTAAAAATAAGATTGACTATTAATTTACCAACAATGTCTGTATTAGATTTTACTTCTTGCTGTCTTGTTCTTACTTCATGTGTATTGAGCACAAGTCTTCTTGCATTCCTTTATATAAACCGTTAACTTACTTTCGGCTCCTTTACTCTCCAGCCCAAATATACACTCATTAAAATACTAAAATCTCTTTATTTAAACTCTCTGTTTAAATACATTAAAAATAATATAAAGTTTAAATTAAAACTTAAAAATAAAATCTTAACAATTTGAATAAATAAACTCTAAATTTAACCGCAATGCAACGTTAATACAAACTTGTTTACTTAATGGCAGGTTTCATTTAATGTATGACCAGTATATCACTGTTTGCAAGGAGATATGCTGATAGCGCATGCGCAGTTTTAATTCAAAACTGTCATCTCTCAACCGTTCTTATTACAATGGGATAGAGTTCAAAATAAGTAACATCGAATCTTTTCAAGGAAGAATAAGAATCGACTACCGGACATTGTGTCGCTTCTTCATACGATTATAGGACTCACGTAGTTGTGATAAGGTTTTAAATTGAGTGCGGTTTCTGTTATAGTTTTGTTATGTATATTTTGTTAGGACATTCCTCGCCATAAATAGGTATAGTTTTAACATATCGAGAGGCCGGCGCCTGTGCATTCTCTTTGTATGTACATTAATTTATTTATATGCGTAGCGGTCTTTCTGTTTGTACTGACGTTTTTAAAAGAAACAATACTACCAAGTGTTTTCTGACTTGAAAGGAAAACAAATTGTATATATTTTATTTTTAAATCACCACGATTTACTCTCCCAATAGTGGAGGATTTGGGACGTCTCTCACCACGCTGTCCCACTGCGTTTTGATGGGGATTGTTTGGTGTTTATTTAACCCTTAAATGCATGATTTTTTTATTTAATTATGAAATAAATATTTCAGTATAGGTTTTGAGTCACAGATAAAGATAAAAATAATTAAAAAAATCTTAGTGTCAATAAAAACTATTTTTTTGTAAAAAATATGTATATAGCCATTTGGCTACACTATGCATCTAGGTAGGTGATGAATTCCACCTTCACAATGCTTATGTCAAATTACCCGTGAATTTTGTTTTTTGAAGACCCTCTAACGTTTCTAAATACGTTCGGAAACACTTGTCACAGCTGTCACTTTTTAAAATAACAAAAATTGGTTTGTAGACATTTGGCAAAGATATGCATTTAAGGGTAAAATAAGTATATTACCAACTTAACTATTTAAGAAAGTTTCACTATTGATAGTTGTCTCCTGTTTTTATTTTTATTCGACGAGAAAAGTCTTCACCTAATAGTAAGTGATACGTCTGCTCTTAACAACGAGGCGCTGGTTAGGATTGTATATTACACCACATTGCTCTCGTCACCTTAAGACGTAATTAGTTAAGTCTCGTTACCCCAGTAATTTCACTAGCATTCAGCACCCTATTCACATTACTATTCTGGGGTAGAAATAGGTGCTGTGGTGATATTCCTAGACGGTCTCTGGTAACATAGACATTCCACCAGTAAAGTGGTATAACATCGCTGGTTTACTTTTACTGCTCTCACGATGTATTTTACTAAATACAGATAATGATCATTGATCCAAGTTTAGGATGGGTCGCTTCCAATCGTTTCGCATTGTTGTTGCTGGTAATTGTAAGTTCGTGGGCCCGTGTCTAACGTACCATGGTATTACGGTATTGGCAGTGACTCGTACATGGTATAGAACCACTGTACTTTACTTGTCAAACGTACCCGCATTTACTATCCAGGGATTTAGCTGTAAGTGATTTAATTTAAATACAGCCTTCTCCAGCAGCTGACGGAAGTCCAGTGCTGGTATCATTTTGCTTCTCTGTGTGAGGTTTTGCGGTAGAAATTTCTTGGTTACAAACATCAACCGCCGAAGAGTCTATTTCTACCTCCGAGATTTAATGCCTATTCACATTATAGTAATTAACAATAATATGATGTAAGTAAGAAAATAAACACAACGATAGTGACCACAGAAGTAACAAAGAAACAAACGGAAGTACCGTCGAATGTGATGACGATTATAATCAAGACAAAGATAATGAAGAACTTGAGGAAATATCCGCTGGTGATGATAATGTACATGGTGAAGAAGAAGAGGAAGAAATATCTGAAACAGCTGAAAAGAAATAACCAGTACATGATTACAGACAGACAGAAGTTTGTTTGTTGATTAATATTTCTGGACAAGTGTGTGTTGGCGAAACGAACATGTACAACTCGTTGATTTAAAATATCTTGTATCACGAAACATATCATTAACTATCACGGTATGATATCAAACATGAAGCTATATATAACGTAATCGAATGCCGACAATGCACCTCTCACTATTCAACCCAATAGTCCGCTTCGTTCCTACTTCCATAAGTGTTGCCATAGGTAATAGATTTATCGGAGAACTGCGAACACGGTAATATCGCGAAGCGAATGGTAACATTCTACCATTCATTATTTAGTAATCTATTACTATTTACTAGTAGTAGGTCTATTTTGCCGGAGACCGTCTAGGTTGATACCGCAGTTCCTATATCTACCGCCAAATAGTAATCAACATTACTGTGTTGTAGTTTGAAGGGTGCTGTATGTCAGTGAAATTACTAGGGTAACGAAACTTGACAGTCTCAAGGCGACGAGTGTAATGTCATGCTGTGTATACCATCTTAACCAGTTTCGCACTAGCTTAGTAGTTTGAACGCCTTCCTTCCACTCTGTAAGTACCGGGTTCGAATCCGGCCTGCACCAATGAATTTTTCAATTAATATACAGTTAGTATAACAACAACTAATATCACGTGCTTTAAGACATGTATCAAATCGTATGGATATAACCATTAAAAAAATAGCGCCTCGTCGTTATGGGCAAGCGTATCACTTACTATCAAGTGAACACTTTGCTCGTCTCGTCGTATAAAAAAAAAGTACTTATATGCAAATTTAATTGAACGCCGTTGTATGTGGTAACGCGATCCGGAAACACCCGCATATTCAAAGTACTTAGAAATAGTCGACTTAATATCTTTGTTTGTAACAGGTGATATTTTTTCAACCATCAAGTTTCTTTTATATAAATTATTACATCCTTATTATTATTTATGTAGTAGTATGAGTATGTTTATACTAATTATTATTATTATTATTTTTAATGCCTATTTGTTCTTTTTCTTTAGTGTTAGTGTCTATGGTCTGTGTTATCTTAAACAATGTTGGTCACTACTTGTCCTCTTGTTATTCTTTGTTATACTTGACGTATGTTTGATATATAATTACTGTTTGCGCCAAAATAAAGAGATCAAAAATAAATATTTATGTGGAAATTGTAAGAAATTTTATCGCTGTTTTTTTTAATAACCTTCGTTTATTACAAAAGAAATCTAACTTTATTTATTTCTATTTACCTACTACAGTAGTATGTACACAGAAACCTGTATATTATAAACTCAAATTATTTAAAGAATAATGTATGTATTGTGTACGCTGTTGATTCCTTAATAAATTGAATTTAAAAAATTATGCTCTAAATATTATTATTTATATATTAGATTGAAACCTAAAACAGTATTTTTATATAACTTCTTGAAACACCTAAAATTAGGATCCAATAGGCGGATTTATTACCTACAGGCATTTTCTACCAGTCAATCTAAGAGGTGGGAGATGATGTAGTAGGTGAAGTCTGAAAGAGATTAAAAGCATAAAATATAATAATCATAATGTGGTACATACATATACTTATACATACAATTAAATACATAAATACAAAAGAAGTTATATATATACATATACATGAAAACACATAAATAAATACATATTTCTTCTAATTCTAAACTTACTAATAATGATTTTTGTTTCAGGTAAGCTTTCCAATTATTCAAAGAAAAATGGTGAAATTTTATTACTGTAAGTAATTTTTACTAATAACTTAATTTAGTCGACTTACAACACATTGATTTTCTATTGGTACTGGTGTACTGGTGATAAGTTATTTGTTGCTAGGTTTCTGTTGCTACAGACCATCTAGGTAGGTAACACCGCAGCTCCTATTTCTACCGCCAAATAGTAATGTGCAAACATTACTGTGTATATTGAAGGGTGTTGTATGCTAGTAAAATTACTGGGGTAACGAGACTAAATACCTTACGTTTCAGGTGCTGTGTATACCATCTTAAATAGTACCACATAATTATAGGCAAGCCTATCACTTACCATTAGACCTAGCTCGTGTTGACTACTGGAGCCACCAAAAAAAATGGTAATTTATATTAATCTATATATTTCTATAGTTAAAAAGTACTGATATAGTTTCTGCTAATACCAAATCAGATCGAACCGCATACAACCCATAAATTATCCCTGTTAGAGAGGAAGACGTCATTAAAGTCACGAATTGTGTTAAAAGGCTCACTTGGCGAGATTTATCGAGGGGGCCCTTTATCATTGGCAAGACATTAGTATGCTTATAAGGCAATTTCTACGTGTACAGAGGTTAATTGAAGAATATCTTCGCAACAGCTTCATTCTGCATAACTTACGCCGAGGGGTTCATGTTTTATGGAGTTTCTATTCATATTAAAATTTTAAATGGACGAAAGCGTATGAAATGTAATTTATACATATATACTATAAAACATAAACTTTCCATCTAAAAACTAAACTAAATATCTAAAAGAACAGATAATAAATTATTTATCTATACTGTGTATTAGTAAACCGCTTCCGAAAACGAAGACAGGTGATAGTACTAATGACACCTTTGATGATGAGTCGGGAAACTCGATCCTGATTAAAAAAATTATATTTTTTAAACATTTTATAAGCATTACTTACGCTCCATTATGTTAGTACATCTAATTGAAACGATAATTTCATAAAAAATACACAAAATATTTAAAAAAAAATAGCAATGAAACACGAAGTCAAAAACTTGCCGCCAGCTAGCGATCGCATAAATCTACCTCGAGATGTATTTGGTTTCAATTTGAACCTTATTCCATAGAGTTACGGGCCCGGCGCGGCCGTGCGGTCATTCACCCCGGCATTGGTTATATTTGATTTTGTGTTTCATTGCCAGTTTTTTTTAGCAAAGTAATGTATTTTTTATGAAACTATTATTTCATTTAGCTGTACTAACATGATGGAGCGTAAATAATGTTAAAAAACGTTTTAGAAATATGTTTTTTTTTTTATACAGGATCGAGTTTTTTTCCGTATCATCACCAAAGGTGTGTAATTAGTACTATCGTCTGTTTTCGTTTTCGGAAGCGGTCTACTAATACACAGTTTAAATTTAACTGAATCGAAAGCAAAATTTGGATTATTTATAACATAAGTGTACTTCTGTTAATTATGACATAAAAGGAAACAGAAACACAATCACATTATCTGTCATTAATCACTGAATAGAATTAACTTTAGCTTAAATGCAGCAAATTTATGTACTTAAAATAATACTTTATTGAATTAAGTGCAAGTTAAATACTTGAGGATAATTACATCCATATATAAATGCCCGATAAAGTTGCCGGATCGTGAGCGTGCGTTTAAAGAGCGACCAAGTTATTCCCGCCGGGTCCGGACCCCGGACCGTCGTCGGAACAATGGCATTATATCTCTCAGTAACTTATTCGTTTTACAGGAAGCTTTCGAAGCAGGCGCTTTCCCACCTTGAACTTTCACCAAACGCTGCTTTGTTTGTCCACTTTTACTTGTGTTTACACGTTTTTTGGGCCCGTGAACTCGTTAACTAAATACCGAATTGTGTTATCAGTAGTAAGTACACATGATGTACCTGTCAAGGCGAACCGCTTACTTTTCTACAGTTGGAATCTCAACTTTTTGTTTAAAAGAATAAAGCTTAAATCTCTTTGAGAAATGAAGTATGTTCTCGTTATAACATTGCTCGTGATAACGGAAGATAACGCGAACAAGACAGGATTACTTGGAGTCTAATTCGAAAGCAAATAGTGAGGTATAAACAATGTCCGAAGCTGTTTGTTATTCTTAACAGACTAAGTAACAAGTTATGTTTAAACTTAACACTAAATAATTAAATAAAACTTGACAATTGAATAGTTTTTTAAACCCTAAATCAATTTTTGGTAGCTTCAACATTAAACGAATCTTTAATAGCAAACTACTTATAAAAATATATCATTTAAATGAGAACTTTCTCGTTATCTGCATGATTAAGTAAATAATGTTAATATTTACATCTAATATATAATATTTGTATTCATACATATTACTAGATTTTGTACATTTATATATAAACAAAGTACTTACGTAAATTTTCATTAAAACTACTTACTTCTGCTTAAATTTCGGTTGTCAGTAAATACTTAATAAGCATTAGGTTCGCTCACAGCAGTATCGTTCAAAAAGTTCAATAAAGCTTTGTTAAATAAAAAGGTTTGCTTATTTGGTTAAATATACCTGTTGTGCAAGAACAGACAAGTTTTAGAGCATGAGGCACAGCATCCATAAGGAGGATCGACCAGATCAGAGAGGCAATAAACGTCCCTTTGAACGAATGTATGAAAAAGGAAGCAACGAGAGAATCAAGACTGAAACGATAAAGAAGACACTTCTAACTAGACCAGACTTTTATTATTGTTCCTGTGTCAGCGTTATCAAAAAATATAAAAAAAATTGTAGATTTTTTAATATTAAATGAGAACATTCAAAATATGGCAACCCAGAACGAACTGTCAAAATCTATTTAGGGCGGTAGGGCCACGAACCATTTGGACACTAGCCATAGAAGAGTAAGGGTCTTTGGTTTTAATTAATAGAACTGTATTATATTCTGGCTGTATTGAATATTAAAAGCTGTAAGTATAATAATAACAATCTGTAATATATTAAACTGGAGATGCTGCAAACAGTATTTATTAAATATTGCGAGTATAATCATAAACAATACGTTTGTCCAATTGAAGGATATCTAAACATATGTGAAATATTATCTGATACAATGATGTGTTTCGCAGAATTTCTCAAGCGACTGATGATGTTATATTTTTGTAATATCTTTAGCTGCAAATTAGAGAACAAGTACATAAGTAAAAAACACTATACTATGACTATCACATAGTTAACATAATATTCACGCCTCGCTCCATCTTCATAGCCACTTAACCTCATACCCAATTGAGGTCGAGTGAAGCATATTGTTGATAAAGAAAAAAATATATTTGTAATGACCACAATTCTTAGACGCACAATACGCCCATTTAACTTGAACAAGACATAACTTTGCATTCAGAGCTTAATTGACTTATTATCAGTATGATAGGAGCAAAGCCTTGGCGGTATACATTTTTTACTCGCAACCCTGACCCCGCGCCGTGCCCTTACATGGTTTGATATTGAAATATAACGTATAATAATAAACATTGATTAGCAATTTATATACAATAGTATACATTTATACATACATATATGTCCATTATTGGTCAATATTTATGATGGTATTTATACACTGATAAAAATTATACGTATGTGATCTTTTACCTCAAGGTGTATAATTTATAAAAGTCAAGTGACGATATAACCATAAAAGACATAAAGCAACGTCTGCGGTTTAATTTTTTATTAACCGAATTGACGAGCAAGGCGTTCACCTGATGTTAAGTGATACGCTTGCTCATAACAATGTAGTGCTAGTTAAGATAGTATACAGTGTGTGTTACTCTTGCCCATAACAGCGTTGGTAAGATCATATACACAGCACTACATTGCAGTGGTCGCCAAACGTAATATATAAGGCTTGTTACCTCAGTAATATTACTAGTTACAACCCCCTTTAATTTTTTTTTTTTGGATGAAGTTTTTGCTTTCGGCCACAATTATGGCCGCGAAAGCTTCATCGAACCCTGAGCTCGCGGATCCGGACTCCGCGACCTGAAAAGTGTATATATATAAATTATATAGTATAAGGGAGTGGAGGGAGACGAAGGAAGAGGATTTGGGGAAGGAGGAAGAGATGGGAAGAAAAAGGGGAAGATGATACAATAGAATAGCTCCCTTTAAACTGGAATACAGTAATGTTAGCATATTACTATTTGGCGGTAGAAATAGGAGCTGCGATGGTTTCTACCTAGATGGTCTCCAGAAACAGAGATCTACCTAAATATAAAGATAATTACTAGTACTAAAATATCTAAATAAAGTATATTGCCTTAGATTAATATTAAAAAATAAATACACTTTCTAACTTTCATTATATAGGTGTATATTCAAATATTTGAATTATACGCCAAATAATAGCGTGCAAACATTACCATGTCTATATTTGGAGAGATCTATACAATCTTTGATATCGATCGAAATATTTATTATGTAGAAAACACTATTTAATACTATTTCCCTCGTTTCTAATAAGAACAGCAAAGGAGTGGAACAATTTGCCGGCGTCAATGTTCTCGTACAAATGCAATGTGGGCGTTTTCTAGAGTGAATAGGCTTCATCATTTAACACCTAATGGAATCATGATCAAGACTTGACCAGTAACTTTAATAAAACAAATTTAAAAACGAGTGTTTTAATAAAATTTGTTTGTTGTCTTTTAATAAACATCCCCCACTGGTAACAATTTGGTATGTTGTAAACAATCCGCTCTAACATTACGTCACACAGCTGTTATTGATAGATTTCATCGATCATTTAACACGCGGAAACAATGTTCGATGCGTGTACAGATTAGCTTAGAAAGTTGAATATTGGATGCTGTATTCGCCGGTTCAATGTAACAGCACACCACACGCCCTCTTTCTGTCTACACCTCGCCGTATCGTCGACACGGATCGTTATTGAAAGTGAACTCCTCATTTTTTTTATTTCATACAATCTATTTATATATTACAATCTGTTCTCCTTATCGCACATTATCACCTCCTATCCCTTATTTGGGAAAAAAAGAACCGGCACCGAAATCGTACTCGAAAAAGAGATTAATGTTGGTAGCGTCGCCTTTCTGATGAGCGATGACGGAAGTCGCCGTATATTTTTAAAATACAGCGAAGAAATTATAAAATTGAATAAAAACCAGTACTTAATGTTGGCTTTAAAACTGTAATAATATAGAATAGAATATAGCAATAATGTAAGAAAGTAATAAGCACTAACAAATGTAAAGAAACAAGAATGATGATGGAAATATAAAAATAGGAATAAAACAATTTGTAATGCAACGTACTTTGGTCTGAGAGGCGATGCCTGATAAAATAAAAGATACAGCTATAAAAGAAAGATAGATAAAGTGCAGAATGAAATGGGAAATAGTTAGGTAAAGAAAAGAGAAAAACAAAAATAAAGCATACAAGGACCCTTACCCAAAGTACGAAGGGGGAACGATATATATAATGAAAATAAATCTGTTCTCCTTTCACGTACATTAATCACCATTTTAGTTCCTATCACCAGATTGCATCAGGATAAAAGAGAACGACACTCTGACTTAAATAATCTGTAACGATTATAACTGGTGGTAGGTTTCTGTTGCTAAAGACCGTCTAGGTAGGTACCACCGCAGCTCCTATTTCTACCAAAAAACATTATTATGTTGAAAAGGGGAAGGGGGTTCAATCCCCATTGGGTTTAAATTTCCAATGAAATATTTCATCACTTTGAATGAATTATTTTAACTCTCTCCTTGTAAGAGAAGATCCTGAATTCTAGCAGCAAAAACATTAAGAAGAGATTAAAAAGCGGAAGGACGTTTAGGGAGTTCTGATGGTAAATAATATACTAGCTAACTAACGCCGCGTTGATTAAGATTGTATACACAAACACCACATTGCGCTCGGCACCCCAGTAGTTTCACTGGCCTACAGCACGATTCGAACTGGAACACAGTACTATACATATTACTATTTGGCAGTTAAATCTTTTTTTATTTGTACGTTGCGGTGAGTTACGCTGTATGAGCAGTCTCCAAATGCAATTTACTGTATATTGTGTGATCATAGCAAACAGTAAAGCAGCCACACACTTGGCTATTTAACATTTGCGTTTATGTCCCCATATACACTGCGAGCATAAAAGCTAATGTCTCCTGCGATACAAAACGATGTTTGAACAAATGTTTGCTCCAACTAGTTACAAATGTATTTTCCTCGACTATAACTCTCATATATTCTGTACACAAAATTTCTGGGTCCAAGTAAAATATTTAACGAATGAAATTTTATATTGTTTGAAATATATTTGAAAATATTAACGACAGCATCATTGAAAGATTTAGTAAGATTTACTTAAACTAAGTTTTAACATGTCTTAGTATATCATTACTACTAAAATTTGAAATATGATAAAGGTACAGCCCTACAGTATAATTATATAGAAATATTTTCAAAAATAAGAAAAGAGAAGACATAAACGCTGTGTCTGTATAACGCCGTTTCTCTCACTGGTAATTTTTCGATATATCTATATAGCATCTATATACGGTATATAGATATTAGACAACTTCCGGTTGGTCGATCAGAACCAGAAGTACATAGAAAAAATTAATTTTTGACGACGAACACTTTTACTTTAATAAATATATCAAAATGCACCATTAAAGTACTTGGTGACTTTTGGTCCCACTTCCGGTTGGCCGGTTATAACGCAAGTACATATACATAGTAATTTTGATAAGAGGAATATATTTCCATAAGAATAATGTCAAAAATATGCATAGTTATGATACTTAGTGATATTCGTCTCTCATCTCCGTACCCACCTCAATATTAATGCCAAGTGTCATTTTGGTCGGCTTTAATGTTTGTCCAGCGCAGTACCAGAATGAAACACGCATTTATTAGTATTAAAATATCACGCCTAATTTTTTTTTTTAACAATACACTATGTATAGTTGTTGATTATATCAATTAGGTTTACCTGAGAAATCCGACCGCGAATGCATCCGATGACATTTGGTACGTACCGATACCGCCGGGGAACACATTCTCATATTGACAACCGCCGATCTGATACTATTGCGTATTATACGCAGGGCGTATGCGGGCCCCTGCCCCTGCACCTACACCCGGAACCGAGTGAAAGCACTTGCTTGACAAATCGTCATTGCGTGCACTGTATAGATACAACACTAACGGTAAACTATTGAAGTCACTGACTGGGTTTTCTAACCCGAAGTAAAAGGAATGAGATATGAAAGGTTAATATCTATATTAACTTGTAAACCTTCCTACTAATACTTCCGTTTCTAGGCGTGCGTCCGTGCAGAATGGGATATCGCTATGCCAAGTTAATGACTGACTTATTTTATATACATATATTTATATATATA
>DWLS01002688.1:0-17488 GCA_018246255.1 Pachliopta kotzebuea | reverse complement strand
GAAGCCCCTGGGCTGTCCTCCCTGGCCCGCTCGTCGGCCTCCTTCTGGGACATGACTGTCTCGCAGAAGGAGGCCACTGCCGTCATTTATTGTTAATTAAGTAGTTTGTAGCAAAGTTGTTTTTTTTTGTGTGTATTGTTGAGCATGTGGGCCTAGCCTGTAATAGATTGTCACGCTCATATAATTGTATATCGCCAGTGCATGTATGTTATATGTTTATTTAGGCGTAAACAATTGATGGCTAGTTAAACTAAAATAAAAAAAATCAGTTTTTTCAATCAGTTTTTTTTAAAGGACAACTTACGGCTATTATATCTAACATCAATTTGTAACATTAAAAAACGTCAAAAGCCATTTACAAGTTATCACCGATAGATAGTACATATTTTAAAAAAATAGACCACAAACAATGAACATTCACCCAAGACAAACAAGAATCATTAGAACATAAAAGTAATCTAAACAAAAATATTATATTTGATAAAGGAACAAAAACAATCAAAAATTAGATGTTTACGAAAAAAAGAAGAAAAATTTAAAAAACCTCTTCACTCGATTAATTCCACAGAAATCTTTGGGGAACCAAAGAATGACGTATTGAGCTTAACTCTTATAGAGTCAATACTGTTAGAGAATATGGCTAGGTCATTTGTTCTAATAAGTTTATTGAGAATGGCCGGTTCGCGGCACCTAAACGTGTTTCTTTTATAATTTGTCTTCGATGTAGGTACATAAAGTAAGTTGGTTTTCCTTGTACGAACTATGGGAATTTGAAAATTAACACCATGTAGCAACTCGGTACAGTCCATATCACTGTTGATAATTTTCAAAAGGAACAAGGCGTCAGCATTTTCCCTTCTGAGACTTAGCGGCATCAAATGATGTTTTCGACACAAAGACTCGTAGTCATCGCAGCGATCCTTTGATCTATATTTCAAGTATTTTAAAAATTTCCGTTGTATGCTCTCTATACGATCGATGTAACAACTATAGTGAGGGCTCCAGACTTGCGAACAGTATTCAGTAAAGAATTTTAATTGTTTTTAACTCAATGAAACTCTTTGATGATCGGATTATGAACCCTAATGCTTTAGAGGCCTTTCTGACGATTGAATAGATGTGATGTTAAATCATTTGAAAGAAAAATATAGGGAAGATCCAATATATAGTTTCTAACTGAATTGCAAGAAGACTAGACTAGATTTCTAAGTACATTTGATTCCTATATAAATAAAATAATCATTTACTTTCAGATATTTGCGAAAAAGACTCCTAAGTCACGAAGCACAAAACAAAGGATGGGTGTTAGACGGCTTTCCAACAAATTTAGCACAATGCACTGCGCGTATGTTTATCACGCTATTAAAATTATAGTAATATTAACTCAGATTACATGTATCAACTTTTTTGCGATTTTTATTTTGTTTTGTTTTGCTATAATCATATATTGTCTATAAAAAATGTTTTTTTTATAACTATGGAACAATAGTTATAAAAAATGATTAACGGCGACATAAGGGATGATATTGATAATTGTGCACTGTGTATAAGTAAAATTTTATACTTATAGTTTTCGAAAAAGGTGACGAGCCAGATACTGAAGAAAACGAGGAAATTGATCCAAATGGCTTTGATGAAGACATAGATTTGTATAGCAATGTACTGAAGAAATTATTACCAGGTACAAATGTTTTAATAATTTTTTTCTTTCTACTACATGTGGTAGATTTCGTTAGAAAAATTGATGCAGATTTAGTTAGAAATAAACATGGTATTGTGATTTTTAATCATGTTTATTATAGATTTAGTAGTCACTTTGGAAGTTACGGATGAGTTCATTTGCGAGAAAGCAATGCGTCAGCCTGAAGATGGATTACGTTTGAATGAAGATGTAGTATTAAAACGTCTGAACGAATTTAGAGCGGCGGATGCACCTGATATAACTCCGCTAAACTTCTTTGACGAGATAGACATTCATCCGCTGGTAGTACCTGTAAATGACCATGAAGATTACGCTATGAAACGTCCATATGCCGAGGTATCACTACGGCTGGGACGACCCTGTCGTTACGGAAAACTCATAGGTATGTAAAATATTAAAGCCCCATTAGTAATACTCAATTTTTTATTGTGATCAAGGTTTTTCATAGCATCCATGGCTAATTATAAAACTATGATCTGTCTCTATTCATATTTTTTTATTATTGTCTGAGTATTAAGATGTGAGAGGATATCATTAGTTTTTCTTACTCAAACAGAACTCATTGAGAAAGCAGAGAAAAAAGCAAAGGCCGAAAAAGAACTAATGGAGTACAGACAGCGAAAAGCATTACAAGAATTAGAAGCGAAAATGAGAGAAGAAAAAGAGGATAAAATGGAATATTGGGTAAGTTTTTGCGTTGAGTAACGTAGGGACATACTAATATTAGTGAACTTAGTTTCGTGAATGAAAATATGATTCGAATAAATATTTTAAAATTTAAACGAAAAGGGCCTGGAACAGACTTGTTTCATTTTAAAATAAGTCGATTTTAACATATTATTAACCCATGGTAACGTATATGATGAAATAAATAGGAGAAAACGTAATATTTCATTGTTTAATTCTAGTCGGAGTTATACGGTTTATTGTGTGAAGAAGAGGAAATGACTCTGGCTGCTGCTGGTGAACCTATGAGGAACTATCTAGTACAATACATATTTCCCACTCTCACAGCGGGCTTGCTCGAAGTTGCTAAGCTGCGGCCAAAAGATCCAATAGACTTCCTTGTAAGTAAAGTTTAATAATAAAACCAATTGTTACCAGCACTAAAATATCTATTTATTATTCTATTTCCCTAATCATTAAGAAACCTAACATTCAAATATATTAGTCACTAAACACAGTGTACAATGAAATATGTATTTTTTTATCAAAATATATAATACCAAATTAAGAAAATTTCAATACATTTACGATTTTTATAACTTTCGTCTATACACCGATAATAGTTTTTCCTGCTGTAAAGTAAAATGTACGTTGCGTCTCCTTTTTAATTTATTTTTAGGCAGAATATTTATTCAAACTTAATCCTACTGGTAAAATGTTGGAACCGGGTTATAATTTACAAGCTGAAAGACTATTGGGAAAAATTAAAATATTAGATGAAGCCTTAAAAGATCTGGATATTAAAATAGAACCACTATTACCGATTGAAGAAGACCCTGGTGTTGGCGAAGGCAGTACATCCAAAAAGGAAATAGACCACATGAGCGCACTGTAAAACATGTTTTGTGATGAAACAATGATTATGTTATCTACCCAGTGAACAATTTATGTAATTGTAATAATGATGTTAAATATATTGCAATAAAATGTTTAAAAATTTAATTTTTTTTATATAATAATGAACAATGCAAAGATTGGTTACAACATCACCATTACAATTTTTCTATTACCTTATTGTTGTCAAATGCTGAACATAGGCTTCTCTAAATCTTTCATGAGTAATCCGATGCTACCTGCATCTTCACCAGTTTGTTGGTCCCCTTGACAGGCGGTCATCTCATACTGCACTTACGAATATGTACTCTCTACTCGTTCTTAAAGAGATGCAAATGCATGATACAAATGAACACATATTGAAATCGATTATATTTGGCTCACAACGTACATAGCTTCGCCTTTTTTGGAGTTGATATACGGGCATACATGTGAACACGACTTTAATATAAATGGGAATTGTCCTTTGTAATAAAATAATAGCTTTTATTTTCATAATTGTCGTTACATGACTAACACAGCGCCCAACACGCGATGTGAAATCAATAAATCTTGCTTTGTATAATAAAACGCTTCACATTGAACACGTATCCTATTTCAATATTTTGTATTCACTAGACATAAGAGAGGATAATGAAGGTTTATCCCCTTAATTCGTTAACGAACAATAATAAAAGAGTGAGAAAAAGAAAAAAACATGAGCAGTATATTAAAACTGATGATGATGGAATAATTTCATTGTTTGCGACTAGCCTACGTCACCAAACAACTGAATTTTTTAACAATTCTACTTTACACGGTATTCGATATATCGCGGAAAAGGAACGACCATTTTGTGAAAAGTGAGTAATAGTCTCAGCACTTTTTCACCGCTGTGGTGTAGCCTCCAGAATTTCACAATCAGACTATTATACTACATGATTATTAGATAGTAATAAAGTAAGAAAATTAAACAGTTTTTTTCTACGCTATAATCATACCGGAAGATAATTTTTTCTTGTAAACATCAATCTTATTAAACTGTTTTTTTGGGTCACTAAAATCACTATCCCGTTAAAAAATTTATCTGTTTTTAAAAGATGGTGTACTTAGACAAATATTTACTTATAATTTTTTGCAGTAAAGAAATCTACTTCATCACGTTAAGTTTTTTCAGGTTTATGTGGTTCAGCTTTACAGCGATTGGTACCATTGCTACTTGTATTATTATTGTAAGTTTGTGGGAGAAATTCCAAACAAACCCGACGATAACAGGTATGATAATTTGTATTATTACATTTTGATTATATTGTATTTAATTAAATGTTCATAGACTAAGTAACGGTTTATATTCTTTTATTTAATAGGATTGGATACCGATTTCCACAATTGGGACGTACCCTTCCCTGCAGTCACGATTTGCGACGATTACCCGGTCGACAAAGATTTACTTCGCGATTACATTGATAAGTATATTGCTTAAATAAGTTGTCGCTATTTTTAACTAGTTTTTGTTACCCACAAAAATAAAGTAAACATAGCTAATGTATTAGCACATGTTATTTAAGAGTAGAATTAGTCGATTTTCTCGTGAACTAAGTAATAGATGTTTTTGGCTTTCATTATTTAGTTAGCCTCTAGGTATTGAACGTCTTGATCACCTGTCATCAATTTTACTTGTGAAAAAGAGCAATAAGTAGAGTTAGTATTTTTGCTTGACATAAATATACTTCGCACTTTGTTATTATTGATAAGTTTAGTGGACGGAGTGACGGGGCTACTGTCTCATGTGAGCAAAAGCTATTGCTTTTGAAAAGTTTACTTACAGTTTTCTTTCTTGAAATGCTAAAAAAGAGAATCGAACCCATGAAACTTTGAGTGGCAGTGCAGTTCGACCGCACTTACAACTTAATTATCATTGCCTAAAAATATATCTTTAAAAATATGTATGCGCAGAGTGTGGCCTTCAGGAGTACCGGCGAATGCAAGCGATATACTGCATTGGCTAGCAACTCTAAGTTATCGCTCTATTGCGGATAGTGCGTCCAAGTTTGTATCTCAGCCTGATCTAGTTGGGCGTTTGGATAACGATATATCGACACTAGTCTTAGACCCAAAGGAGGCTGTTTTCAGTGTTAGTATCTCATACAAGAAATATTTATAAATTTATGATATGAACTACGTAAAATAGTAAACTAAAATGTACATTATATTAATCTTTTGTTTCTATGTGCAGTGATCTACTAGATTAGGTACTATCTATTACAAAAACTGTGTACAGAACCGTAGTTTGTTAGATAAACCATAATTTTAGTTAAATTTAACTGTACGTATATCAATATAATTAAAAATTTCATCATACTGTTCATATTTTCTTATTTAAATCGACATTTTTTTTGTCTTTAGTATTATGTATTCAATAATAACAATTTTTTGATGTATTTTAGTAATTGAATTAAAAAATAGTGAGGACACTCAAAATGTTTTTTGACATATTTCAGATCGTTCAACACTGTGAGAATACATTTTATGACTGTGAGTGGAAAGGAGATTCCGAAGAGTGTTGCGATTTCTTAGTACCGGTTTTCACAGAAATGGGTTTTTGTTACGCTTACAATTCAAGACACGCAGAGAGATCATGGCCGTGGTAATGCATAAAAGTTGTTAATGCTCTAATAAGGATGTTCATCCACCTAAAAAAATATTTTAACGACAATTAACATTTTAGGCAATCGCAGGCGCAAAGTGACCAGTTTATCGAAGCCTATATTCATGAGACCGATTCCAAATGGTCCTTTATGTTTAACTCAATACGGAATACATCTACAATTGATGTATGAAATTCTTCTTATATTGTACATTGCCATTTTAAAATATTGATGCAATTTATGTATTAAAAAAAAACTATCGTTATCATAACCATTTCAGATATATATTCATTCTACGGAAGAAATGGCTGGTTTGGAACAAAGCGCCCAGCTTTCTTGGGATCACCTGGTAGAGAAAGTTTCATTCTCTGTTAAACACACGTATACTACAGAAGACGCACGACAACTTTCAATAAGGCAAAGACGATGTATATTTGCCGACGAGGTGCCTTTGGAGACGTCCCCCATTTATACATATTCAGCGTGCATGCGGCAGTGTCGTATGCGCAGGAGTCGCTCTTATTGCAAATGTGTGCCACATTTCTATCCAAAAACAAGTGTGTTGAATTTATTTTTACACAGATTCGTAAATATTGAGATCAGTTAGAATTTAAATATCATAATAATTTTATGTATAATAAGTATATTTTTTTCAAGCAGAACGTGCTTATTGTACTCAAGGAAAAGTCCTTAGATTAGATTTTGTAAACTAATTTTTTATGTAATTCTACACAATAATGAAACTCTTCTTTCTCAAAAACAAGTTATACAATTCATCTACTATTAAACCGTTAACCATATTATAGGCGCTTGGATGCTTTATCCAATATCGCATTCTTCTTAATTGAATCAAAAATTTTTTATGTATAAACATGTACGACGACTGATGTGGCAAAAGATCTAAATCTTTTGCCACATCAGGTTTTTTTGATTTACCGTGATGTTATTAAAATTTAAATAATTATCTTAAGAAAATTAATGACGAATGAGATATCGCTTCAGAAATATTCGCAAATTGACGTTAAGTAATGATTTTCCATTTATTTTGTTAATTCTTTATTGGATTCCTTTGCTTCAATGAATGTATTAAAATTTCATTAGAAGAATGTAGTAATTTCTAAGCATTCGACATATACGTGAATATTATTCATATACATGGTCCTTAGACGTATACATTTTATAAAATTATTGCGTGCGACTTGGACGTCTATCGTCAGCTTTCTTTTCAAACAGTTTTAGATATATTTAAGATTTGTCCAATATTTTGAAGATGAGTTTTTGACCGATTGAGATATCAAAAAATATTGATTAACCTTTTCAGGTAAACGTTTAAAGGGTTCTGGATCGTTTATCTTTTTTTAATAAATAGATGGTTCTACGATTGAATTGCAATTTTCTCTCCTCAACTGTAAAAAACAGGACCATTTTATTTTCACAGAGGGTTACAGGCAATGTACGATTCGCGAGCTTGAATGTATAGCTAAGTACGCTGCTGCAATTACTGATGTGACCCGATGTTCTTGCGAGCTTGGCTGTTCGCACACAGTGTATGAAGTGGAAAAACTAACAGAGATAGAGTAAATACAATTTAAACTGTTTTGTCGCTTAGTCAATATTTACAATATGCCCATGATAGCAGTTTAGATTAAAGGTAGTATTTGAAATAAGTTGAATAATTTAAATTTACTATTTAATCTTTATAGTACAAGCAAAGAACCTGTGACCTCTAATTCTTTGGAGATTGAATTCGTTTCGTGGCCTATGGTCCGTTATAAGCGTGAAGTACTCTTCGGCTGGGTGGATTTATTAGGTAGATGTTCTTTAATTTAAATGTATTATAATTCTTTCAGTCATGTTATTTAGATGTACACATAAATGTTAGAATCATAGCACAGAAGCAACTTAGATGATATTTGCTATGTATTTTATTCTTAAACCACATAATATTTACACTTACTATGTTCCTTTGAAACTTTTGATGAGAAGTAAATCACCTTCGGTAAGATTAAAAGAATATAAATTACAGTGGCTTAAAGAAACTTTAGTTAAAAAGAATTGTTTTTTTTTTTGCAGTATCTTTCGGTGGTATTGCGGGACTCTTCCTTGGTTTCTCGCTTTTGTCGGGAGTGGAATTAGTGTACTATTTCACTTTACGCGCATGTTGCTCAGTTTGGCGAGAGACGCATATTTTACGACGTGAACGAGCTGAAAGACTTTCTAGACCTAAGCCACCTTACAACCTTAGTTTAATACCTTGGTAAGATATATAAAAAAAATTACAAATTGTAGTAAAGATATCCACTTATTACGTTAACTAGTAATAATTCATAAATATCGTACAAAATATCAGCCATCCCTATAATTTTAAGTTCATATTTAAGGTGGAGAAAACCTCCCGAGCCGCAAAAGATCCATCCGATCAAATTAAACGTAAGAGATGTGAAACCGCCACAATACTCTCCTCCTCCTGGATACACTGAATATTTACCTTAATGTAATTAAAACATAATAAAATCATAATTGAAAAGATGCTAAATATTTTCTTTTAACTATAAATAAAATGTTTCCGCTACTGCAACTCTCTGGTAGAGTAAAGGCCATTTATCCATTACGCTGTCCAACTTTGGGTTGGTGGATGTTACATATCTAGAAAAGCTGTTGTTCTCGGAACATGTCTATTATTATATTTTCTTTACCCGAAGATCAACCTCGGCTTTTATGGGCGCCTTACAAACTCAACTGCTAGGATCTAAAGCAAAATAAACTATACAACTAATAAAAGTTTAGGAATTGAAATGAAAATAAAACATTTAACAAATCACATTTATTTAAATTTTTGGTCACATCAATCTAAAAAACGTCAGAGTAAAATTTCGTAATGAACTACACTACTATGCCATTTATTGGAAAACGCGAACAAGCGTCCGAAAATATTCGAGAAAATAAAAAGATTGACAAAGACTATAATAATGCAGTTTCATTCATAAAACTTTTCAAAATATTATTTTACTCTCAATAATGTGCGTAAAGGGGGACTTAAATTCATAAGCAACAAAAATCTAAGTACGTACTAAGTTATTAGGAATGGTGCATAGCCTTTATAATACTTAATAATCTACTGCGCATTTACGATATTGCATATTAAATCAGAAAATTAATATTTTACAATTTTTAGTAGATTGTAATTGTTTAAGTTCTTATCATAAGATTTTTCTCTATTCGACAAAGCGATGAGTGGAAGTTGTTCGCCTGATGATAGTTAATATGAAAAAAATTACACCACATTATACTCTTTCCTTTGATACACAAGATGTCTCGTCAACCCAATAATTTCACTAACTGCAACGCCCTTAAAATTGGAACACAGTAATGCAATGCAGTGGATGTTATGTAAATATTTTCCATCAGAACAAAATCGAAAACTATAACAAAGTGACAAAAACATATTTTGCAATCATTTTATGCTAAGAGCACACAAGACCGGCTAGAAATATAAATTCGATGGTCGGTCGTTCGTTAAGTAATAAAAACTTATTTATACATAACGTTTCAATATTTCACAGAGTTACATTAGGTTCTAAGCGTTCTCCGATGAATTGTGATCTTCTAAGTTAAGAGGAACTTGGCGTCGTTATTGCCCTACAATGACTAAGGAGTATCAGAATTTGAATGTGGTGTCCTGATATCGGTGTAATAAACGACGGCACCGGAAACTGCGACGTACGTATCACTAATATAATATCACCAAACGCAGAGGACGACCACAGAGGGGTTTAAGTGGGTTAAACTGTACCCCGTTACCCCGAATACCTCCCGGACTGCAAGTGTATCATTACAAAGATTTTTTTCGATTCGAAAACAATATTAATTATCGAATTTTAGATTTTTTATTTAATAAATCGTGCGCATAAATTTGTATTTAACCTCACAGAAGTAATACTAATACTCAGTAGTCTAATTACAATACATTGATTACTACAAACATTTTTATTTTAAACTTGTACTTATTGAGAAGTACATTTAAGTTAGTTACACTAAGATTTTCAATAAATCCATCGAAATTTGTTTCAAACGTTTTTACTATTTTAATTACATATACATTAAAATGTTACTTACATTTGCTATGATACCTCCTACATTAATAAATGTATAAATAATAATTATAAGTACTAAAAACGAAGTACAATTATAAATTCATTTCTTTTAATAAAATAAAAAAATAAGGTAAAGTTTAAAGATATATAGCTTTTTAAGAATTTTATTACATTGTTTATAAAAATGTATATCGAAATAAATAATTCTAAAAAAGCCATTTTAAATTTGAAAAACTGTTTTTTTGTAACAAAGCAACAGATACGAAAACTTATTTTAAAATAGTTTTGTTATAATTTATTTTAAAGTCAAACTATTTGTGCATACTATAACAGAATGGTAACTATAAACAATACCTAAAGAGTAAATTGGAATAACGAAATTTCCTGTTGGTTTAACACGCTTACACATATCGGTTAGAAGAGGAATATTACGTAATTATAATTGGCATAATTTTGGCACAACGGGCATGAGATGCCGAGATACGATTCTTGGTAAAACTCATAGCATACACACGCTCCTCATTACATGGTTTTGTCACAATGACAAAAACATTACGCCGGCAAAACACATACACAGTAATAAGCATCGATATGTATCAACGAGTCAGTGTACTTGTAACGCAAACGAATCAACGTAGTGGAGATACTTTTATCAACAATTGGGCAATAACAAATCTAAATGTTAAGCAATAATGACGTCGGAAGAGAAGCCCGCTCGTACTATAATCTGGTCATGATGCGTTGACAACCTTGTGGCATCGAAATCAAACTAGAAACAAATGTAACGTGACAAGTGCTTAGCCTCCACATCAGAACAAACCATAACAGAAGCAAATCAAAGAAATAAAGGGTTTGTTCATTGCCTTATGTAAACACAAATTGAATTAGCAAGTGATTAAGTTTATGGAAAAAAATCTTAAAAGTGCCACTTCCTTATATTCTATTTCAATTATTGACATTTGAGAATTGGTATTAAAATCTCTAACAGTGAATGGAGGTAAGTTTTTAAAACTCGAAAAAATTAAGTACACTGCAAACTATGAGGAGCACAGTTCTCAAGAATTGTAATCAAATGTTTACTAAAAGATTATATACAGAGCCTGCAAAAACTTACTATTGTTAGAGTTATGCTGGTGAAGTCAAAATTTCTTCTATTAAAATAAATTGAAAACTAGTTACAAAAGCAGAGAGGAATTAAGTAAAGTTTTCCCACTGGGACTCAGAACCTTCTCTGATATCAAGAGAGTCAAAGCCCTTAATTCACTACACTGGCTAAGAATAGATTGGCTAATGTCACACAAAAGTGGTTCTTCATGCATTTTTTCTAGTAATATTATGATAGTCATATGATTATAGTATTGGAAGAGCATAGTTAATGAAAACAAAGTATTACAAATGTTCTATAAAAGTTAAAGTAATTAAAACATAATATAAAATTATTAATGAAAAAAATTGATAAACAGGGATGCTTGGAGAAAATTAGACATTGCATTTCATTTATATTCATTGACTAATTCCACAAACAAACTATAAGTACACTATTACTTATTAGAACTCTAATCTAATCTAACAACGACCTAGTTTTATTATACACAAGTTTAAAAATTTTAAACTAAATTTATTTTAATGTAAATAAAATATAATAAATATGATTACATATAAAATAAAATAGTGTATTTATAAGTATACATACCCTAAGCTTGGTGTAACTATTAAAGCAAATATAAATGGTAAATTATTAAGTGTTGATGGAATCTAATTAAATAGTACATAAATTAACACATTAAGGATCACTCACAAGTTTTATAAAATATTCCATGTTATGGAGATCACAAATTATATGATCATGAAATAGAGTTCACAACGCTGTCTCTAAACATTGCTAATATATTTATCTATTAAGTGTTTTTAAGTATTTGCATAAAGAAACAATGTATTATAATTTATTGTTAAATCCTTGACATCAATTTTCCCTATCTGGCCAAGATCACTGATAGTTTACCTCGTCTAATGCATACTTAAGGAAATAATGTAATTGGTGGAAATCAAAGAGATCAAGCGATCATGTCAAGGAAACCTTTGGGAGAGGCATATATCCAGGAATGAGCATTTTTTCCGATGACGATGAAATAGGCGAAGCTGCGAAAATTTTTCTTGTTCGTATAGGCGTATGTCTTAGACATATTTACTATTCTTGATGTGGCAAACTTTCCTGGATATAAATAAAACCGTTTTTTCGGCCGTACATTTAGAATAGTAAAAAACGCTGTTGTACATTTATAAGTTTTTTACGATCTCATATGAACTATATTGCTTATCAATTATAAAATATCAATTCCACGAAAAATCACTATTTGACAATAGTGTATTATATGTATAATAGTGTATTATGTGTATATAGTAGTGATTCTACGTAAGCATCGCTATTTCGACATTTTAGTGAGTGAATATGCGTGATAGTGATTTGACAAGTCAATTACAACTATGACTAAAACACGTTTTAACCCGAGAGGAGCTTTATGAAAGCTCCATTTTTAAGATGAAACAATATTCATTGAATCATTTTTGTTAAAACAAGAAGTTGCTGATTACACCGATTTTAATCAACATGATACATATATTCACAAATAAATTCCATAGAGGCAATATAGAAATCTGATATTTTAAACCACTATGTGGTATATCATTCCATTATTGTTAATACAATTTAGATGGATATAATTTCTATAACAATAAAATTATTTTCAACTAGTACTAAAACAGCGGGCTCTACAGCCTTTCACAGCGAAATTGCTTTAATTGATACATACATTATAACATTATAACTAGTATTAAAAAATTCCGGCTCATTATTATTAAGACTATAAATATTATATAATGATTGTAAATAATAATAAAACATTTCACATCAAATATAAAACTGGAATAGTTTCTGAAATATTGAACAGCATGCAATTTAACATAAATACCAATTATTTAACCTTTTTTGAGCTACTAATACAAACCATCCATGAAATATGATTTCAAATTTAGTATTAAAGACCTAAATATTTTAAATACCCTCTCAAGTTAAAAGGCGAGGCTAAATAAGTCAGCACACTTGCGCCGTCGGATGTGGCAACCATAACGGACACATGTCAGCTGCAGCTTCCTCTTTGTCGGAGCACCGCCGTCGAAACACACGGAATAGTGATGTGAACTTGTCCACTTCTGAAAGTGTTGACTGAAAAAAAAAATGTCAATATAAAAAAACTACATTATCTAAAGACATCTCAGAACTAAAGTAGGGTAGTCAGTCAGAAAAAAACTTTTTGGTCCCTGTGCTGTTCTCTTTAGTTTAAAGTAATTACAGTGTGATCTCTCTTTCGTATAGCTTCGAACCAATTCCTATATTGCTTTCAATTGCCAAAAGATACTAGCAGCCTGGCTCTCGTATGTTGCCAACCGGAACACAGCTATATTGTTATAACAGTGGATTTACACTAAGAATAAGGTCATTGCATGTAAAATTTCTCCATCCTGTTTGAAAGTCATTGCAGATAAGTTATTAGGGTACATAGGCATCTATTTATATAAAAACAATGAGCATGTAGTACCTTAAATACCTAATTGTAATCTGTGCACTAGTAAAAACAACATTGTTTGTGACATCACAATAATGACTAATAATATGTATTAAAAAAAAATAATTGATTCTACAAACCTCAATAGCAATCGCTAGTATCAAATGCAGTATTGGTATAATCAGTAGGTAAATGCGGAAGAAATTTTGCTTGGTGTTCCCATAATCAACAGGTTTGAGCTCCATGATGCTCGCTAACCATGGCCAGGGGCACATCACAAGCATAATCACAAACACTGATTGAGTTATCAGTGTCAACACCATATAATCTGGAAGATAAACTCTTTATTGCATCTGTGATATAGTTCCCCTACAACTAATTTCGATGTAGTTTTTTTTTTATTTGTTTCCCAAGTGGCTGCTTTCGTGATTCAGCGACTAACTTGCCCAGTACCAATAAAGTCCAAGGTTCGATTTCGCTGCCATGTATTGTTGTGTTTGCTTGCAGGCAAAATTACTTAGATTTATCATCCACTGTCTTGTCACAAGGTCACTTAAACCTCGTCTAATCTTAAATATTTTCAACACACTGCGGAACACACCAATGAGTGGCGGTAAAAATAAGCCTTACGAAACAAACAGAGAGCAATTCATCAGAAAAAGTTTTTCCTTTTCTTCTCCCCTTTTTTTAAAGGAGATCTCATGTGTTAATAATTTTTTTTCTATTGAAAATAACTAAATGATTTATGATAAACTACATACAATTACTACAGAAACGTTGACGGAAGGGCCAGCCCTTAGCATATACACAGGCCAAAACCAAATATTGAAATGAAGTGACCAGAAAAATGACAGTGTTCTCCCACAACACTACTTGTTCCGTTTCAGTTTCGCCAGATGTAGGTTTATACCTGAAATTGAGTATTTAGTAATGTAAATGTGTATTGTGATATATTTATATAATTTTGATTGTGATGTATTTTACTTATTTACAAATTAACGAATTCGGAACGGTTTTCATTTAGTGTTTATACCAAAGACGATACAGCAAGGAGCAGAAATATAAAACAAGGAGCAGAAATATGATACCTTTAAATATATAAAAACAGTTAAGTTTGTTTTATTATGAAGTACCACTAAATTTCAAGTGACATTTTTATTACCCGCCGGAACTAACAGGATGCATTATTACTGGTGAGTGATATGTCTGCGCATAGCTGTGTGGCACTAGTGATATTTCCAAATTCTCACCAGGATTGCGAGTGCAGTAAGTACACGGCAGCTAGTTGCAGCAAGAGAACGAGGCCAACTTGCGCCGTCAATGGCAGGATACTGGCCATACCCACAAGCGATACAGGTGGAGACTGCTTCGTCAATACAGGTCCCGGTCCCGCTCGTCCCAGGGACAAAGCAAGTAGAGTCGTCAGTACCAAGTCGATGTATAAGAACTGATTATTCCCGAGGATTGAGAAATACTAAAAAGAAACACCATTATAATTATTTTTGAAGATAAAACTGAAGAGAAATAAAGACTGCTTAAATAGCGTAACGGAAATGTTAGAATTCTCACATCTCTTTAAATTTCAACTATCACTGAGATTGGCTGATATTGTCTCATTGTTTATGACTAGTTTTGTTGTTCAACGGCTACTGTTTGCCTAATACATTAGGAAAGCCCTGGCTCGATACCACGGTCACCATGTCGTATAATTTGATTGATAGAAGGGTTTTTCGAATCCGCCTTTCAAGATACCACCTTGTAATGTAAAAATGTCTCCAAAACGACGTAGCTGTGTTCCAGTTGCCAATACACGAGAGAAAATAAAAAACATTAAATTTACTTACATTGTATAAAATCAGAATAGAGAAAAACTGGATAAGTGAATAGAGAGCCATATACTTGAATATTGCAAATGATGTACTAAGAGCACATCTGCCTTCCAAAGCAAGGAGTTTCACACATTTTATATTCTGCACTTTAGAAGTGAAAGGTGCAGCCACTAAAATTAAAAAACAAAATTAATTATTACACAACCAAGACTAAATAATTAAATATAATGTTGAATTGTAATGAAATTACTAGTTTATTATTTTAATTATTGCCATAACATGAAGCTATGATAGCTCTGATAAAGAGATCTCAAAATCTTTACAACTCTTGGATTCCCAGATTCGATCCCCTACTCAATTTATTTTATGGGAGTCTAAAACCTCTTAAGAAAACCGGTATTTTCTGATAGCTTTCGTAAACATCAGTTGTCTGCCAAACCACACTTATCGATGGTATTATAAATGGACATGTGGTTATCATTACCGTTTCACAGGACAGAGCTTCTGGGAGACAGTAATATTATGACCATTTTCATATACATGTAATAAAAAAAATGAAACACAAAATACAAAATTGCGTTATACTGTATGAATATAATAACTAGACTAATCCTACTATCTCCCCTTTCTTGGCGTGCGTCCGTGCAGAATGGGATATCACTATGCCAACTTAATGGCTGACATGTGGTGTATATATATATAGTTATGGTAAGTAATATTACATATTTCTGCAATAAAACAGTACATCAGTAACATCAGATTTAATGGTAAATAAATTGGTTTTACCTGATGCATCAGCTTCAGACAAGGAAATACCAACGTGGGCAGCCTTTAGAGCCCCACAGTCGTTAGCACCATCCCCACACATTCCTACCACTAGACCTTCATCTTGTAAAGCTGACACTAGTTGAGTCTTCTGCTCTGGTCCAAATCGACCAAAAACCATACCTGTAACAATTAGGATGTTTAAATTTAATTAACAATTAAATAACAATTTGATGTTTGTAAATATTTTTTTTAGCATGATTCCAGTTGTTACCTTTTAACTTTTTTTTAAACCCTTACTTAAAAGGATTGCAACATGGTCAATATCACAAGGAAATGCTGATTGCATTATACCGCTCGCATTACAAATCGATTAGGTAGATTACTAATGTTCAGCAGTGAAAATCAATATTTTACTTTTTATTTTATTTTATTTATAAGAACTACTTACGGCTATTACATTGAACATTAATTTGTAACATTGCACAAAGTCAAGAGCGATTTATAAGTTATCACCAATAGTACATGTTAGAAAACCACATACAATGAACATTCTCCCAAGACAAATAGATACAATCAATATACAAACAAAATAAACATTAGAACAAAAAAGTAATCTTAATAAAAATATAACATTTAATAAAGGAACTAAAAATGACAACAAAGGAAAGGTGTAAGAGAACAAGCAAAAAAATTTACTTTGGGGAACCAAAGAATGACGTATTGAGCTAGATTCTTATTGAGTTAATACTGTTAGCGAATATGTCTACCAGGTCATATATCATATTTTAGTAAACTATATATATATGTGTGTGTGTGTGTATATACATAGACAATAAACCATAAATATTTACGCATTGTCTAGTTTTCTCTGAACGGAAAATCGGTTTGTTAATCCTGACATACTGTTAATGACAACGAAAAATGATTTTTCAGAATTTGAAATAGAATCTACGTTAATGGAGCTGCGTTATACTTAGATAATAGTAATTTCACCTTTTTTGATTATAGTCGGCATCATTTCTGGGTAGTGGGCTCGTATAACGGCCCACGTTTTACCATCTAATGCTAAAACATATGAATTTATAGACAGTAACGGCGGACCATCCTCGCCGACAACCTGTGAACAAACCAATAAAAAATTTCATGTTCTGTTCAAAAGTTTAAATGTAGAATGAAATACATTAAACATTAGTATTAACAAAATATAACATTTTGAATTACAACAAAATGGTTATTATGTGTCGAAAGAAAATCACACAGCGTCGAGTAGAAGAATGAATTGTGATCTTACCTTTATCGCCCGCTATGTTGGTACTCTACCTGCTTGTCACTTGCAGGGGGCGCC
>DWLS01002687.1:0-17489 GCA_018246255.1 Pachliopta kotzebuea | reverse complement strand
TTTATGAGGGTACCTATTTGGGGAGGCGTTACATACATTATGACATTGTTGCGTTGGTTGTACACGGAGATTCTTATATTCTTATTAGTCTTCGATCTTGTCAATATTAGCCCTGACAATGTATTTTTTGAATGCAGATTTTGTATAAAAGGAAAGAATACCAAGTGAAAGGTAATAAGGATAACGTGTCATCAATTATGATAAAAGCATTAGAACAACCTTAACGCCAATACTGTAACCTTTTTACCTTGCATTCTATTTCTAATATCGTCTGTAACTGCTTAAAATTATTTAAGTAACAGATGGTAGCGCAATTGTAACGCTATGTCCTGAACCGAGACTCATACTGATGACGACTCAGTAGGTTATATTACTTGACAAATGAGATTCGCTTGTGACACAGACTTCGAGAGTTTTAAATAAGAAGGACAGTACAGAAACAGGGCGGAAGAAGCTTGGGAGAGTAGGACGATACATTTTGGATAATGGACGAAAAAACACGATTTTCCAAACCAAATGAAACCATATTGAAAGAGTATTAAATATTGACCCGAATCAAAGGATTAATAATTTATTTATCATTTTATTTTATCGCTTTGTTTATACAACTAAGGTAAAGACAAATAACGCTCACACGAAAATGGATTAAACGGAAAAAAATAATTAGCTATGTGTACATGTATACGGGGAAAGTGGAAGAAGTAGATCAGTAATTGAGGTAATCAATTATATGTTAATTTGGCGTCAACTTACACCACATTTCTTTTTTTTTAATCTTTACTTCCTTCTGGCTAGTAGGACAAAAATTTAATGGTGGATAATCAGGTGGTCACATGTAAGTAACGAAAGGAATAGAAAAATATTAAAACTAATGTTTATGTTATTTAATAAAAATAGCTTTTTTTCCAAATTTGCTAAACAGAACTTGACAGTGTCAGACTCGGTGCAGGACGCGGGGAAGAGATAATTTCATATCCTGTTTGAAGGCAACGAAGGCAATGATATACTGAGTAGTTCATCCTACTTAGCACTATGTGTTTGTGGACAAACGTATTACTTACAAACGCATTAAGCGTTGAAGAGTGCCCCAGCCGGAAGTCGAGACTTTGTTAGATAAAGTTTTTTACTGGAGTTGACTAAACTTAGTCCGTGTTAATCCCCGGAGGACTCCAGTTTGCGCGTTTACAAAAAAAGAATGCCTTTGTTAATGACCCTCGCTTTGAGAATATTCCTTTTTCATCCTCCACAAGCACTGGAATCATCGAAGTTAACATAACGAATGACGTCCGAGTCAAAATGACTTCTAAAACCTGGATGTGTTCTTTGTAGCGGTACAAGAGTCCACGTACAAGTGAATATATCGCCCCCACTAGTTGCTGCGTCGACAAAAACAAACAATTTACTCGACATTGGTAAACGAAATGCAAGTGCAAGTTACATCGAAGATGATATGTAAGAAGTGTGCGGGCGTCAGCGGGCGGAGACGCGGAGCGCACGGGGGGTGAGTGGGGGGGGTGGGGGGGGGGTGTACGGGGCAGGCGACGGCCCGTGGCTAACGCCCCCCGCCCGCTACCCTAAAGGAAATATTTTCCTTGAATCGGAGAATCAGAAACAACAAAAAAATATATACCGCAATACAGTAATTTTTATAAAAATTAATAAATAAATATTGCCATATCTTCCACATTCAGCCCTACCTGTCTGTCTGTGCGAGCAGCACTTATTATTACATACATTTCACTGATTCAAACGGACGCCGACTGAAATTCATGACGGTATGTAATGAACGAGCCGAGTGGGGCTGCGGCGTTGTACGAGCGCTCGTGAAGCTTCGCCAAATACAGCAAACGACTTCAGTATAATTTGCCAATGGGACAGTTTCCGATGACGAAATATAAACGAGAAATGCAGCATCGGATGAAATATCGAAGATTCCGCTCGCGGCAGCATCGCCATAACCCGATACAACTTTAAATATGTCAACACATCGTCGTGGTGTTGAGGCCGCACCGTGTTTATATACGTAGCAAAGAGATACTAACGCGATACTTGGCGTCCGAGTCACACAGGCAGCCACTGCTGGACATAGGCCTTCCCCAATGTCTTCCATTAAATGCGGTCCTCAGCTTTTCGCATCCCCCCACTCCCGACCGCTTTATTTATATCGTCGGTCCATCTGGAGGGAGGACGTCCTACGCTCCTGTGTCGTGTACGCGGCCTCCACTCCAAGACTTTCCGCCCCCTTTGGCCGTCGCTGACACGGCACACATGGCCGGCCCACTGCCACTTCAGCTTGCAGATTTCCAGAGCTACATCGAAAACTTTAGTTCTTCGTTGAATTTCTTCGTTCCAGACCTTGTCCCATAGAGAAATGCCAAGTATGGCTCTCTCAATCGCTCGCTGTGTGACTTTTAATCAGTGAACCAATACGATGATCAGGTGCCATGTCTATGCGCCGTAAGTCATGTTGGCGAGGACGCACTGAGTAAAGACTTTAATCTTAAGATGTTCGGGTATTTACGACGTGAGGATGTGGCGAAGGTTCCCAAATGCTTCCCAACCGATTCAAATGCGTCTGCCAATCTTTTTGTTGAAGTTACAACGTACCTAACGTTAACGTAGAATCTGTCCGAGGCAGACGTAGTCTTTTACTACTTCATTTACCGCATTTCCGACCGCTACTGGTTATTTTCTAGCCTAGAGTCTTGAATTCGTCTTCCAACGCAGCCATGAACTGTTTCGGGGATATTACATCTCCGTCTCACACCTCACTGCAACTGGACGGGCTTTGACTGCTGTCCTTGGATTCGCACGGTCATTGTTGCGGCTTTGTACAGGCATTTTAGTACTTCGATGTAGTGGTGGTCGACTTGGCGTCGCTGTAAGGACTCTAAGAAGTCTATTGTCATTGTCGGTGTCAAACCTATTGACAACAGAAACACCCTTAAAAATCCGCCTTTTACCCGTCATGATAAAGTCAATCTCGTTCCTGATCACTTTGTCGAGACTCTGCCAGGTCCAACTCCTCTGGAATTTTTTTTTTGTAGAACGAATTCATCAAAAAGAGCCTTTAAATGTGGAGGAAATCGACTAGCATTTGTCTCCAGTGATTTCTCGACTCCAAACCAAACCTTCCTAACATCAAGTCGTCGCCTTTTTGTACTCCTAGTTTGGCATTGAAGTACCCAACAACAACAGTTAAATGGGTCTCGGTGATCTTACGAATGACCCTGCATATGTCGTCGAAGGTGGCTTCGACTTCTTCATCTGAATGGGTCGTCGTCGGGGCATGTACCTGTAAGACTATCAGTGAGTACCTTTTTGTAAATTTGAGTACCAAGTATGCTACCTTTGGCGACACGCTACAGATTTCCACTATATTGTCAATGAGAGCTTTATACCGCACAGATAACGAAATCTAGCGACATAACAACAGAAACACATTAATTTGATTTCCCGTGGGCCCCCCGTAGGCGAACCCATACTGTGGACACCCACGGAAATTGTGTTATTTTGACCAGTAATAAATTTTTCCCGTTTCTCGCTAACTTTCAATGTCTCGGTAGATTATTGAACTCCTGTCGCACTCGCAGTCGCAGTGTCGTATTTACGATAACGAAATTGTTATTGTGTATAGTAGTGCAATTGAATTTTATTCAGTGTCCATTAACTGTCGGTGCCAGGCGGCGAGCGGCGAGCGGCGAGCGGCGAGCGGCGGGCGGCGGGCGGCGGGCGGTGGCGGGTTACGGAATAAGTTACCGTTACACAATATCGTAGACTGTACATCTAACGTGGTACCGCACTGAAGGCAAACTGTTTTGTTTCTAAAAAAAAGCAGGTCGCACTTGGTCCGGTCGATCGGCAGTACACCAAGTTCTGCCAACGAGTACTGGTGCTGTGCAGCGCTTCCATTCAAACGGTTTGTATCTACAACTACGTAAACGTTTAGTTCGTCTCATCGCTTCATTGAATGAAAGAAAACTTATGTCCAGGTGAGTGTCCGCGACTTGCGATCTTATTGAGAAGCAATTTTCATCATGTGGCAGGCAGCATCCTCAAGTTTATTTATTACATTTTGGTAAGAAATTTGTTCTCAGTCGTATAAATGTAGACGTTCTTGCGAACCCGTGCACGATACATTATTAAGCTATGGAATGAACAGCCGAGGGTTTCTCAAGGAGCTACAGAATGGAGTTATTCAAAAAAGGTGTGATAAGATTTTTCCGGAGTCAGCAACGCGCCAGTGATGCCTCCAGCGCTGCAGGCGCCTAGAGGTTATGGTAACTGCTCACCATTAGGCAGGTCGTATGCTTGTATGCTACCTTTATGGTATCAGAAAAATGTCCTGTATGGGGACGCTCATCCTCAAGACCTGTGAAACGAAATCCCTTTCAGCGGCCATTTTACGGCACGCGTAGCGCAGTCTTGATCTTTGTCAGCTCGAGAGTGCCTCAGGAGCTGCGCGCATTCTGTACAGTACATCCTGTACATGTACGTACAACACCTGTATCGTAAAATAATTAATGTTTGATATCATTCCAAGTCGCGTTTGTCAAGTGTACATTTGTTTCTGCGTAACGAGATATAGAGAAGAAATATCGTGTGACGTGGATTGACAGGCGCGGGCCCGGGGTCAGGTCCCGCCGGAGGGACGCCGCAGCGGGACCCGTAACCTGTCACGACGATTTAGCGAATAAAACGACTCGCACTTGTTTTATTTAACCAAAAAACGCGTCGGGTTAAATCGGATGTTTTATAAAAAAAATGTATAGAACCTAAGCAAAGATTGAGAATGTCTGACACTTGACATGAAACATGTTTCGATAACACAGATATTTACTCTACTGAGAACATATAGGCAGCAACAAATGAATATTCGAATACAGCTTAACAAAATAATTGATTTAATTTTATAAAAAATTTCGGTTTAACAACAATACCTGTTACGGTAGAAATATTTTAAACACAATGTTACTTGGTGTAATTCGCCACTCGCTTGTAGCACCTGGCCCAGCAGTGGGCGGGCGGCGAGGGTGCCGTGGGCCGGCGCGCACTTGCAGTACTACACCACTACCTATTCACTGTGCTGTTCTAATGTACCACCACCACTATAGATATTATGTCGATAACGTTAAACGAAATTATGTTTAAATAAAAAAAACTGCAATAACGTGACAACAATATTTACATACTAATTATATTCGTTGAGTACACTTCACAATTAATATAAAAAAAAAGTTTACGTTCACAGAGTTGTTTCCGCGCGAGTATTGACGTTACACCCAATACAACCGCACCGCGCGCCGGCCGCGCTGCCACTGACGACACGGAGGGAAACATCGCCCTCTACTCCTCTCCGCCCCCCGCCCCCGCGTCTCCGCCCGCCCGCACCCCCGCGCACACCATCACGCGCCCCCCGCGTCCCCCGCCCACCGCGCGATCGTATCGATTCATTAGCCGAATCGATACTGAGATCGCCATCGATGTTCCGCTTCGTTCAATTGATTTATACCGATCGTCGCTGTGACTGCGGTGAGCGGGAGCGGGAGCGGTTGCGGAGCGGAGCCGGAGGCGAGAGCGAGTGCGATTGTAGGAGCGGGAGCGGGAGTGGTTGCGGAAGCAGGAGCGAGAGCGGGAGAGAGAGCGGAAGCAGGAATGAGTGCGGGAGCGAGAGGGGGGTGCGATTGCGGGAGCGGGAGTGCGAGCGAGTGCGGGAGCGGGAGTGCGAGCGAGTGCGGGAGCGGGAGCGGTTTGCGGGAGCGGGTGCGGGAGTGAGAGCGGTTGCGAGAGCGGACGTCACAGCCGACTCTCAACAATAAATTTTATCATTGTAAAAACTCCATAGTACACTACACTGCGGCCTTCTGTCCCACGGACACTAAATTCTGCGTTATAAATATTCCGCTAAATTAATCTTGGATTGTATAAAACAAAAGCTTGAGTGTTCAATCATTTGATTGTTGTTGATCGTCACCAAAATCTTTCCACTAGCACACAAAGCGATCATTAATAAAACTAAGTGTTAATAAGTTGATAAATAGTAGCGTTTGACGCGACAGTACTAAAATTGTTTAGTTTTGTAAACTGAAATATATTTCATGAGCTGTCGAGCGATAGTACGGAACTATCTAGAATTGTTATTCATCATCATGAGCCGATAGACGTCCACTGCTGAAAATAAATCACTTTTCATAGTGGGGAGATTCATAACATCTCCCACTACACTGGTCCAATTTGGGTCGATGGGCAGCCAGAGCTTCATCTGTTGATTAGGATGCACCGCGAGCTGTTGAAGTTGACTTGGGTCCTGTGAGTTGTATGAGACCTATTGCGTCCCTAATTAATTAATTTAATTACTCTTACTAATCTAGTAACAAAGCATCGAAATTGCCAGGGTATGCAAAGTCACCGGTGAGTTCCGTAAGAGATTTCAGGGCTTTCTACAATGCACCAACGATGAAAACCAAGGAGGTTTTGATGGGTATAAATCCCACAAAACCCTGAGTACTGCCCCAAGGACTAAAGTATTAAAAAAAAACAGTTGTTATGAATATAAAGCCATCAAATTATGTCCAGAAACTCCTTGCTTGTGTGATGGAATAAAAATATTTGGTTATACTCAAATTTTAATTTACAGTGATGGTGATTTTAAATGAAGACTATTTATTACTGCTGCTTGTTGTTCCTCGGGGGTGGTGAAGAAGGGGTGGGGTTGCATATAAATTACTCGCAACAATTATCGACGGCCGGAATTGTCTCCGCGGTGCTGGTCTCCGTTTCCGCGAAGCTGTTTTTGTGCTGCGGCGCGGCGCTGGGTGTGTTTCGTTCCGCACCCCATACGCCGGCTTTGTCTTAGGGGCATGCTGGCCCATTGTTCAGCGGTCGCGAAGGGTTCCTTGGGCCCGGTGCCCGGTATCCCGCCAGCTCGGTGGGAGCTACTGCGCGGTTACCGAACGATGTTGCAACCTCCGATAGTAAACCATTACCTTTTCTTTCATACGGGACGTCTCTTTTGTGTAAAATTTCTGCTCATTGGTAGATATTTGCATCAAAGTTTGTGCTTTCTATATGCTTTTTAGTTTATCACATTGCTGGTGTTTCTGAAGCCGTTGCTTTGATAGATAGAAAACTGTCAGTAATAAAGCCTGGTTGCTTCTTGCCACCAATTGTTGTGATGCTGCTCTCGTTGTTATAAGGACATTGATGCAGGAATTTAAGTTTTCTATCTCGAACTTTTACAGTTACGTCGTTTCTCAAGTGTTTGTCTTATATATTTTATAATTGTAATCTAAATCTAAAATTTTTATATTAAAAAAGTTATTAATATAGGTATAAAGTTGTTTTATGAACTAGAAAGTTTATCAGGAGCCCGAGGAAAGGCAGGCGGAGTGAGTCTTTATGCGGCCGCATTGTCCGCACGGTGGCCGTCAATGGCCGTGAATATCCGTCAATAGCTATCAATGGCCGTCAATAGCCGTCGTAATGCGTGTTTACGATTGTTCAGTTGAGGGACGGGCTGGCAGCGTGCTGCGTCTCCACGAAAGCAGGCCCGCGTCCCGGGGCGAGCCGTGATGGATGGAGCGCTTCGCAGCGGAGACAATGCCTCACCATCAGGACTATAAAAACTTTCATTAACACGAATTTGACGCTGATTATGTCTTGAAGTAAAGGTCTTTGGGGCAAGCTTAAGCCAGGAGTCGGCATTTATCGTTTAATGAAAATTATGATTTTGCGATAAAGCCAATAATTTGTCCAATAAATGGAGCACGTCACTGTCACTGCTAATTTTAGGTTTGCTGCTGATTCGAATAGTTCTATGAGTACGAAACATATTCTTTTGTGACGTGTACAGCTCACCTGACCCTCGGCACGCAGACCAAAGGGGCCCACAGCATATTAACCTAAACCAAACCTAATTTTATTGCTGCTCCTAGGATTGAACTTGATTGTGAGAAAGTGTTTGCACAGTTTTGTAATTTTTTTTATTACATCTCCTTCTCTTCGTTATTATGGGCTAAGGCTTGCTCCGCAATTTTGCTATTATCTTTGATTTTCCTTATATATTTTTTACTCTAATCCATTTTACTATCATTCAACCTTCCTTTTCACTTTTTATCTTACTATATATCCCTTCTTTCATTCTAGCATCGTGCTCTGCGAGCTAGGTCACACCCGTCAATCGAGACTCAACCATCATTTCTGTATTGTTACAGATATAGGATAAAAGCCGTGTGCGTCCATGCAAAAATTACAAAGGATATTATGAGAACAACAAGTAGATAGAGACAAGGGACGTAATGCTATGAACGACAAATTTCCAACTGGATCCCCCGCCGGCACGGACCAGCTCGCATCAACAGCTATAAATCTAAACAACAAAACAACAATTCAGTACAACCAAAACAAATTAAACGGCACATTGTCGCTGGACTTTCTTTTGTATGACTGACCATTCAGGGGCACCATAAAACTATAGAGCCCAAGCCAAACAAGTAATATATGGCAGTTGTAAAGTCCCGGCCCCGCTTAATATTTATGGTGGCCCCACCAGCTCCAGCTTACAATACTAACTAGGAGAAGAGCACCAGGCCATTGTTTACAAAATGGTTTAATGTAAACAATTGTAAAATATTATTTACAACCTGCAACTCTTAATACACCAGTGTCGCGAACTCTGTCAACAGGTTCACCGGACAAACATTAATATTTGTAAACACATCGGATTAATTATGGAAATGTAACTGTTTACAAAATCACTATTTTAATGTTTGTTTAATAATATATGAATATTGATATAAGTTATGATGTCATCCGTTGGGAAAATTAGTAGTCCACTGCTTGCAATTAGAATTCTGTTTTCTCATAGAGAGCTCCTAAATTAATTACTCTGTATATTCATAGTTACGAGGACTTGCGACCTCGAAGTGGCGTGTTCAGTGTTACTATTTAATACTCGAAGCTTGGAAGTTCCAGCTTCAACTAGAGATGTGACCCTGATAATAGCCAATGCAGTTAGAACTGCGAAAGTATGTGTAAGCGCTCCCGTAGTTCCGGCTAAAGATATTGAATGGGACCCAAAAAACGCTTCCGCTGATGGATTATTACAGATATAAAGCATAAATATAATTAAGTATTAGAAAAATAAAATATTAGTCTTTTTACTAAAGATAAGTCTTACTAATTACTTAATTAGTAGATATTCTAGTGGCGAGTATTAATATATATGAGGTAATCCTAAAGTTTTCTTTGACGGTAGCAGTATAAATGTTTTGATTAATGTGTATATTCAACTTGATTAGTTTGTTACATATAACTATGACGTTAATCTGACTTGGTCGCGGTGTAGTATTATGTTATATATCATAATTTAATATATTATGTGTGTGCAGTGATCTGTAGATCATTGGCTGAGCGTGCGCGCGCGCCGACAGTTCCCGCGCCGCGGAGCTCCTCCGTGGAGCCGATCGGTAAGGTCTTTATCTTTGTTCATCAGAAAGTAATAACAGTTTTTATGGTCTAGTTTTATGTTCTAGTTCTGGAAATAAAACTCATTATTTAAAACTGTTTATCTCGCGTTAGAAACATATATAAACTATAAATCTGTCCGACGCGTTTCTCATTTTGGTTGAGCGTTAAATAATGATAGTGTCCACTTAAAAAGCTGTAATACGTTGTTAAGTGGGGGGACATACGTAGAGTTTTACGGAAATATGAGTGTTGTGAACTCCTGCGGCGGGTAGACACGGAGTTTCTTCGTTATCTTGGATGTGTTCTGATGTCGCAACCCGCTCAGCGGCGAGCTTATCTGTCAGCCGCGATAGCTGACCTGCGCTTATCTAAATTTCTTCACTTAAGGAAAGTTAACTCAACTTATCTAATACAGTATAACTTAAAACAAGATCAATGCCGGCCTATGCTCCGCCGCCACCTACCCCTCCGGCGCCTTAGATCTTAGAGATCCGTTACCAAATCGATATACCTTGTTTGTTCATATATTCATGTATAATTCAGAAATTAAATAACACGATCACGGGACACCTGTTGATGGGACCCGGAACTCTGCGCCGGTAATTGATGAGCGGACTGTAGGCAACCCACACACCCCACCCTCCACCTTCTACCCCGTCGCAGTCCGACCCGTTGCAAGTCAACACCTGATGACCACATTGATCACACTCGATGATAAGCACAATAAATTAATCATTGAACTGATACTGTTGTTCTAATCTAGACTTTTAATTAATCTGGTCTGTAGATGTGCTGCAAATCTCACCACTGGGAACATTAAGGTATGTTTAAATTAATATTCAACAGGAAATCGCTAGAGCGTGTGACTTAGACCCCGTGGTCCCGCTTGCCAAAATAGAACATTAATACTATAACCACTTTGAAGCACTGCTCCAACGCACCTGTCCTGATGGAAGGTGGCTTTCTTTGATTACTCGGATACCCACCACCTCTGAACTGGGGGTTGTTTTTATAAACAGCGGAAAGGATAAAACAATATAATAAACAATAGTGTAAAGTGGAACCTGCTAATCAACAAACGAGACTCTGACTCCCCACCAAGCTGCATTGGGCCAGCGGGGTCGAGATGGCCAAAATCCCCTCTTCAATGGGGAAGCTCATGTCTAAGAGTGGACGTTTATGTCGATGGTCATGATATATATTTTCATCATATATATAGACATTAGTACAGTAGAAGAGAGAGACGGTCACCTGATGTTATGATACTTGTAAGTAATATGCTCATTAAGGTTGTATACACTGCTCCATATTACGCTCTTCGTTACAAAGCGTTGTATCGGTATTTATTAGTTGGAAATCAAACTTCGTCTGATCAGGTAAAAATGCGACTATTGAATGAAGAGTATTGATAATCTAGTTGTTTGAACGCCGGATTACCATTTCGAAAGTACCGGGTTCGAATCTGTCTTGCACCAAAAATATTCATGTGAACTTAGTATAAGTAAATCGCGTGGCTGTAATCAAAGAAATAAACTATTGAATGAATTACACATAGTCAAATTGAGATGTAGGAGAGAGAGGTGAGGAGTGTAAGTGCGAGCTATCGGCACAAACTCGCTCTTAATGAGCTGACACGTCATTACGCTACTAACCTGGGGAGCGGAGAGCTGCAGAGGGGAGAGGAGGTGTATAATGATACAAAGGGCGCTCGGGCTCACCGCGGGGTGCCAGGGTCGAGGGGAGCAGCAGCCAGGAACCAGCATCGTCAGCCCTACCGCTCTGCACATAAACGCGATTTTAGCGCTAGCGTATAGACGTACGGACAAACGGCGGGGACGTGTTTATTATACAAATAACACTCGTTAAGAATTATGTCCAGGCGTGGGCATGAGATGGTAATCGGTCCCACTCGCCGCACCTAACTTTTGTTTGAGTATCAAGAAAGCAATGAGGGTAATGTCATTATACAGTTGTAAAACTATCCGCCGTCTATTGCCAGTTTCTAATCGCAGTTCCTCTCGATTTTTTGGAATTCCTCGTGAAGGTACCTTCACGTATCGGTCGCGGTGTTGCATATAAGCAGTTTACGACCTCCACCTGTCCCCTTATTAACGAGGCGGTATTCAACAGCGGCTCGCGTCCCCCGGGGGCCAGCTTTACGACCTCTCGACGGAGCTCAGTTTGTTTTGAGCGTAATATAGTAGTGACGCCCGCCAAAACACGATCTTTCAATTTTTAATCAACGCGTTGGAAACGAGTGGACCTGGTGTTACATTTCATTATTAACATCATCACTACTTAAATTATAGTCAAATTACTACGGTAATGAGACATAACACTTAACGTTTCAAAGCGAGTGGCGTATCATAACGGCAAGTGTATAATTAACAATCAGGTTCGATTTGTGTTGTCGACTAAAAATAATGTTTTTTTGTATTAAAAAGTATAATGAAGGTAATAAATTATAATATTTTCCAAACATTCGTCTTTCACACAGCTTCTAATGTATATTATCATTTAAAAAACGCGAGAGGTGGCGATTTTTCTCAAAACTCGCTTTAGATAAGAGCCGTAACGGCATACATCTATAAACAAATTTTTGCGGCGTTAAAAATATGTCCGCGTGTTCCGTCGGATTTAATTAATAACTTACCAGTCTACGATCCTCGTTGGGAGATGTAACAGAATATCTCAGCTTTAAGTTAACATTTCCGATAACGAAACCTGCTCGGTGTGTTTTTCGTCTATAAGTTAGAATCGATTAATTAAACGGGCCCGCACGAGCGCCGCTCCGCTCTATACATTAACGCCGCCGACGCTTTAAATACTTTTATATGTGAAACAAGATTTTTAACTTATGTAAAAATTTAACGGAATGTAAACCGAAACATTATTTATCGATCACTTAGTTAAACACAAGACATTTGAGAATGAGCAGGACAGTTGTTAACACTTCAAATCCGTACGGTCCGGTTTCAGAGGAATTTTGTTCAAAGAACTATCGAGTTATGGAATTATCTTTGTAACGAGGTTTTTTTCATAGAACTGAAGATGTGTCTTTTCGTCTATAGACTATGGTAACTTCCCAAGCAGACTGTGTTTGTGGTATAAAAAAATTTAACAGCAGCGACGATGTTTCACTCAGTAGACAGTTGGGAAGGAGAGGACCCGCTGCCTGGTCCTGCATTAAGAGATACTGCTTACCGAAACTTCGATACGTTATAGTTATCCCTCCGTGCAGGGGCAGTTCCGTTCGAGGCTTCAGCTCATAAACGTCAGAAATTAAAAGCGCGTCTCCAAGCCCCGGTGACATTTGGTAATTGATGGGGCCCATAATATTTTTAACGGCTGGCCGCGGGTACTGGGCCCACGTTCCCACTGTTCCGCTGAGTTTTATTTACAAGAGCGCTTTGTTGTGTGGGGCTTTATAGTGTTTTCTAACGTCGTAAAATAGGTCATAACTTTTTATCTGCGGCCGTCGAGTGCATGCGTGCTCCGACCACAGCCGACCTGCCGAATAATTATTGAAACGTTACTGAGATACACGACGGTCCTTTTGTCCCTGTGCCCGTACCGCAAGCTCGTGTCGAGAGACCAGTATCCGAGCTTTCCATAACCCTCGGCGTGGTAGTCGCCGTTAAACGGTACACAATCGATTGGGTACTGATTACAATTTAAACGCAGCAGATAACGTACCCGTATATTGCTTTTGGTTTTTAATCGACGTTTAATTATCTGTTGGTAGACTGTGGTCTTATCGCCGCCGGTGCGCAGTAGACGCGGACCTTTCGAAAGTCGTACAGCCTCCGCCTTACATTTGAGATTTTATTACTGAAAAAATTGTCAGCTCTGACGTTAATGCTCTGATTTAAGCATTAACGGGGAAAGAAATATTTGGTATTCATTTACCAAATACTTACTTTCTATTTTGACATTGTTTTACTTTAAACTTTGATTTGTTGCAGCGAGAAACTTTTGCTGTGAATTTTTCATTTCACTTCTACATTCACTACAAATGATTTCAATTGTTACAATAAGTTATACTGGAATTTTACTTGCATGAGAGTTAGAGACCTGATGACCAGTCATACGGGGTTCTCTGCCGAGTGTGAGATAGCTACAAACTCAGTTTTTTGTAATATTCCTTGGTGACAAATAAATATATTTTTATTAAAAAAAAATTGCAAAGACCTCTACTGAGCAATGGCTCGCGATTGCGACGTCTAGTCTAGTTTCCGGAATGATGACTCTGTGATGCTATATTACAACAAACAATGAACCCACAGACCGTTAACGGAATTAATTATTAAGGGCGTATCCAAGTGGCTTAATCGGCATCCATCAGCGTCATATTGCCCCGGCGCTGGACCATCGGCTGCCCACCGGTCGCTAGTTATCTGGAATGGGCTCCATCGCTTCGGTTTTATCGGCGATAAAATTTTATTCGTCGCATACGAGGTGACCACGGCGCTCACTTAATTGCGGCCCACCGCGTGTTCATTTGTGTTTTACGACGACTCTAGTGATCCGCCGTCGCTTCGGGACATCATTTTGTCGCCCCGTCGCACTCGCCTGTAACAATCTGCTGGTTTGCGATATTCAACAAGTTTATGATGTACCTTACTATTTACGATACACTATATACGTCCAACAACTCGACCATCCGACTGAGATCATTCATTAGAGTAACGTGTCGGAGGCGGAAGACTCCGCTCGCTTTAACAGGAAAAATATTAACACCGAGGGTAATGTAAAAGGTATACTTAATACAGATTAATTCATCAATGACGAAAAACTTCCATAGAAAACTCCAAAATATAACATAAAATGTATATACAGATTGATAAAATGAGATGAGGTGACCTTCTGTCCTACTCATCTATAGTAAAAAAAAATTATGATGACGAGTAGCGAGCACTCTGATCGTAAGTGTGTAGTTACTGTGTGATGGTAAACGACAAAAATATATGTTTGTTAAAACATCTGCGCATACATTCAAAAAAGAGATGCTTTAATTAACCTTTGACACTGAAAGAAGATTAAAACGAGCAATATGCAAGATTGTGGAAGTCGCGGTTAATGCCGGCAGCTGCCAAAGAACGCGCAATGATTAATCAGTCGGCAGCGACGAGGGATCGGCAGTGATGACAAATACCGAACAATTAGCGGGAGTGCGGTCCAGTAGCAGTGCGCACGCGCACGCGCCCTCCAGCTGCTCCTGCATCACAGCCACTTCCTCTGATCTTTGACTCGGGCAATTGCCAGCATCTGCCGGGCAGGCGGCCATCCTACGCGAGCACACGCGCCGCCGCCGCGCGACCCCTCGCCCCGCCAATTACACTCACGAATAACACTATGCGGGGGGTCAGCTTACGCTGGACCTTATCGTTGTCCCGCAAACTTACGTTTACCGCTTCACAAGCGACGTCCGTACGGCGGCCACGTTGCTAGATGACTTCGGCCGCGCCCCGGGTAAACTTGTAAGGAAATATGTTACTCAATCCCTTGTTGGCACGAGATTATGAATTGAAGTGGTTCGCGATCAACTAGATGTTTCCGTCGCATCAGCTGTTTGCTACCACGGGCGTACTGGATATAAAATTGCTTGGATCCTTGATGGAGGCGAATAAACTCCTTAATAGATTCTGTGACATGTTAAAGAATAGTATCGTGGACGTCAAACACTGACAGATCGACATAAAACCACAAAACATGATAAAAGTCTAAAAAATACAATAAAAATGACTCAAAAACACACCGCCGCATACTCACGAAACCAAAAAGTACGGAAGGACTCGACAGGGTTCAGCAGTAACTGGACAGTTTTGCATAAGACCGAAAATTCAAACCGCATGTTCGGCAAGAAGGGTAAATCTTGTGCGAATGACAGCTCAAGAAACGTCATTCCGGAATTGAAGGTGAAAGATTTTTCTGCTTACTATCTCAGTGGCCCAAAAGGATGTTTTGGTCCTAAATATTCAGTCACTACACACACCGCTTCTTGCTTTGAGCGTGCCCGCGAAAGTTGTTTCCCGACCTGCTCCTACCAGAATAATGTGCAATTGAATAGTTGCTTACAGCCAACCGTAGCGTCAACTTTTAACCCTTACCCTGGTTGTACTGAACAAGGCTGTACAAGTAAACGGAAACCCACGGGGGCCAGCACAAACAAACGTGCAAATGCCGATGCAAAAAATAATTTAAAGTTGAGCAGAAAGTCAAGTTATAGTTCATTAAGAGATACTACGGTACCTAATTTCACCGGTACACAAAGAGGAAAGTGCTATTACGAAGCTTACCAAATTTCTCATACAGATTTAGGTCAAAAGAAAGGAGTTAAATTCTTCAATGACAATCGAGAAGAAAATATACCCCCTACCCCTTCCAGGAACGGGAAATTGGATTGCGGGCAGAATAGTCGCGATAAAATATATAAACCGATGCATCTGATCGAGGAAGCCAGCGGCTACTGTTCCAGAACGGTCTATCATCGTAAGCCGATACCGTCCTGGTCGATCAAATCATTCGACGACGCGAAGAGACCGAAGTCGGGTGAAGAGGAAAACGGAAGATTCGGAAGAGTTAAAAATTTTCGAAGGATTTTATATAACGAAGGCATCGACGATGATTTAGTCGGAAGGCATTCCGTGTCACCTCGTCGATCTCGGTCGCCGCCTCTTGCGCACAAGAGGAGCAACAAAGACTGGCTCTGCGATGACGTCATCCCTTATAGTTACACCAACAAGTCGAAGTATCATTACCACTGTCAAGACGAAGTTAATAAAAAATTTTACAAACACGACGGAAGCGGGCGCGTGGACATCGCCGAGAATTCAGGAGTTTTATCGACTGAGCAAATACCTGTCATCCTGTACAGGGCGCCGTCCATCAAGCTGCCTAAGAAGATCCTCGCCTCCATCAGGAGCATCGACGGTAAAACGATTTTGTAATAATCTGTGGACCTCCATTGTCATGACATTGTGCAATTGCGGTGAATAAATGTTCAACAATCTTTGCTTAACCTGTCCTTAAATTATCCTTAAATATTTTTAATTTTATTTGCATTTCATCTCATCAATTTGCTGCAGTCCACAGCTGGACATTGGCCTCTCCCATAAAATGCCAATTTATTAGTGCTTGACCACAATAATGCTTACATCCCATGGTTACAGGTGCAGCTGTCTGATTGAAAATAAGTAGGTCATTACCAGCCTTTTTGAACTCCAAAATTATAAGTTGTCCGTCCGAGAATTATATAATTTACTTACTTCTCTAGTACTAACTTTTGACAGAGAGGGCTGAAACTCGTGGAGACAGCTTACACCAAGAAAGATTATAATCCTTACAGTTTTCATTTGGCATATTGTTGAATAATGAAATAAGTTTAAGTTAATTTTTGCTGCTGGTAGACATCTGATTGCCGTTCAGAGCAAGACCACTCAGGGTTTATTTTTGCCGCCAAAGAATCAGTAGTCGTTCAATGATGATATGGGCGAATTAATGGCCAACAGGTCAATGTCACTCGTTCTCGATCGTTTCGTCGAATAAATAAATATCGGCGGTTTCTAATATGGGTAGTGTGGGGAGAAAGGTCGCGACAGAGGCCGGGCCGATGGGGTCAGTAGCTGCGGAGAAAGCAGCTTGATTGAATAATCTGGTGACAATTGGCATACTAATGTAACAGTCGTCCTCGCCAACAGTTGGTACATTATTTAATAATACGTTTAATACGACTCAAGTGGAAACAGACTAGTTGCTATCACCCATTGATTCGACTCTTCGTATGTGGAGTGACCTACTTCGTTCATCCTTTACCGCTGTACAGATTTATTCAAATTTATTTATTTCTTACACCTAGTGTAAAAGGCGGATTTAATGCCATTGGCATTATCTTACAGTCTACCTCGCGTGGTGCAGAGATGTTATGAGGTAGACAGGTGCATGGAGAAGTTAAAATAAAAGGTGTGTGACAATACATATGAAAAGAATATTAAATTATATCATAGTACATACGCAACATT
>DWLS01002686.1:0-17492 GCA_018246255.1 Pachliopta kotzebuea | reverse complement strand
TTTTCCTATAAATTTACTTTAATTTTCTTTATTAAATATTTAATGTTTTAGTGGTTTTTAACCTAAATAATTTTGTATAACACAACATTTCTCATTACTAAATAATAACTGTATGATATAATAACAACTTGTAAGATGCTGTATTTTGTCATTCAAAGACCTGAGAGAATTTGATAATAATTTGTTTGTCGCTGTATGAATTCATGTTAAATGTAATACCGTTCGCTGTCTCTACAAATTGAATTGAGATATTTATGGACTGAAAGGAAATGAATTATTTTATTAAGTTAAATAATTAATAACATAAAGCTAATTATCAGACATATCATTGTTAAAGTATCAATTAAAATGTTTGTTTTGTTATTGACTAAAATATATTATGACGCAATATAAGATATGATTATGAGTATTTTTACTTAATACCCATCGGACAAATCGGTGAACTTAGAACCTAGTAAATTGTGTTATAAGTTCTTCTAAAAAATAGGGAAAAATTAATGATTAAATGACAGGTTTGATTTCGGTCTAACAGCAATTGTAACATCTTTGATTTGTAGATTGTAAGAATCAATACCTTTTCGAACAAAGCAATCTCATTATATCCTATATCATATTTGACATTTATAACATTGAATACAAAAGAAAATTAGGGTTCGTAACGAAATAATAATAGTGTACAATAATTATTTCCATCCCAAAACTTTAATCGTATGGATTGACACAATGCAGTTTTTATCCGATTATTCGTCATGTATCTAATCGATCAAAGTAGATTTATAATGTGTCAAGAATATTCACAGATAATTTAAAATTTTTAAACTCATTTTAAGTATGAAAAAACAGTAACAAATTGAATTTAATAAATAATATTCACTGGACCTCATAATTTTTACAAAATATTTATTAGATTGCAAAAGTTTCTTTGTTTTACCAATAGTTACTTAACTAAAACTAATTTCTCAGAAGTATTTAAAAAAAATATAATTTGTGGATAACTACAGTTTTCGAATTTTTTTTAATATATGTATTACATATTTAATTTTAATTAAGGACATATTGGAGAGGCCTACGTTCAGCAGTGGACTGCAATAGGCTGAGATGATTGATTGATTGATTGATTGAAGGACATATTATATTTTATTATACACTAGATGTACTTATCAAAATTAAACTATAAACATGTTAGTAATTAGATAACATTTATGATTTCAGAAAACATTCTTTAATACATATGTGTATACACACATATGTACCAGTATATATGTTGTAACATATATACTAGCATATAAATTCAAATATACTATACTTACAAAGCTTGTCATGTAAGTTACAATATGTCCGTGACGCTTATAAGAAAACTACTACCCTTTTCCTGGAGCTTTACCTCTTAGTTAGTTTTCAAGACGTGTCACAGTTTTAATGCTGGGAAACCAAATGTTTAATAATACTCTCTTAAATCTAAGATAGCGTTATACCCTATTTGGAAATATTCGCATCCTTCTTTGTTATAATAATTTACTGTTTACCATTTTAAAGTTTTCATTCTGTTAAAAAGCGTTATTTATTATGTTCATAATATTGTCACAAACCGAGCCAGGGTATGTAATTTACAACAAGGATGCTACCGCGCTGAAGACGGCGCTAGCTTTACATGAAGGATACTTTTTCTTCGTTTAACTTAACAAAAATAAGAAAAACATTAGTGGATTTGAAAAAGTATTTAACAAACATGACGATGTAGTTACCAATCCTAAAATATAATATCCCAAAATATACGAAAGTTTCTATTTTCATACAATTGAAATGATTATGTAAAGTACGAATATTTATGCAGAAATATTTATGTAATAGTCGCTTTGAGACTTGGCATGAATTATATAAGTATACTTAATAATCTTTGTATGATAAAAAAACTTAAATAGTAAGTGTTGTTAATGTTCCATTATTGTATTTCTTTTTTTCATTTGTCGTGGCTACGAAACGAACCTGTTGGTGAGTGATACATTTGCCCATAATAACGTGGCGCTTCTTAAAATGGTATACACAGCTCCCCACTGCCCCTGTCACCTTGAAACTTAAGATGTTAGGTCTAGTTACCCCAGTAATTTCACAAGCATACACCATCCTTCAGACTGGAATACAGTACTCTGCTGTTTGTCGGCTGCAATAGGAGCTGCGGTAGCATCTACTAAGACCGTCTCTAGCAGCAAACATATACGACCAGTAAAATAAAAACTTTAGAAAACTTCGGTGAAGCAATATATTGTAAGAGTGTCGACATATTTAAAACCGCGTCCGAGGCAATGATTTACCAATCTTCTAATTTTTGATTTACTACTTATTAGTTAAGATTGGTGGCTTAACTCCAATCCATATTCAATAGTAGGCAACTTTGAACTGTGTTAGCTATTTGCTCATACGAAAAATAATTTTACTGTGACTTAATTATTAGTCTAACTTTCAGATCTTCCAGATCAGAACAGTGGAGAAAAAGTGAGAATAAGTTGAAGTCGCTTCCACACTTAGCTCGTATAGTTAATGCCAGCCCTGCGGGGTAATATAGGCACCGTAGCTTCACATTACAGCCGACTATGCTCATGAACATCCACTGCAGTAACTTGCACATTTAACTAATAGTGTTATTAGATGCCTTCACACGATACTAAGACTTTTCCTAAATTATTTAAAGCAAAGTAAATTTTTTAAACTCTATAATATGACATACGGATAGTCTACTGCATCAGATAATAGTAATACAAATCTTATTTATAACACTAGATACTAGAAGTAGATCTATTTGGTCGGATACCGCCTAGGTAGGTACCTCCGCAGCTTCTGTTACTACCGCTTAATAGTAATGTGTAAGCATTACTGAGTTTCGATTTGAATGGTGCTGTATGGTATTGAAATTGAAAACCAGTGCTATGTTGTTATAACCAGGTGTACACTTTGCACGTCCCGTTGGATAAGAAAAGAATAAGCGGTTCATATTTACTTTACGGATCTATCATATACATTTTAAAAGAAGTGTATTAAATTTTTTGGAGTATAAGACGTACTCAATATGCATATCTTTTTTTTATTCGACTACGCGACGAAACGAATAAGATATTCACCTGATGGAAAGTGACATATTTGCCCATAACAATGTGGCAAAGATACATCGTATCACATTGTGCTCCCTCCAGATATGTGTTGTTAAGTCTCGTTACCCCAGTAATTTCACTGGCTACAACACCCTTTAAACCGGAACACAGTAAAATTGTACATTATTAGTTGGCGGTAGAACGGAGACCTACCACCATTTTTTTTTCCTTTTATATAAATGTGGTTTTTAGTTTAAAAGCTTCATCATACAACACAGTAACAACAAATAGACTCTTAACAGTAATTCTTCTTATTAAATCATAATTTAGTGACGTAAGAAATCTCCGAGTACACCAATTGAAGCTTAGTATAGTAATAAATAACAATTAAGCCATTCACGGCCCAAAGACGTTATTCATGATAACAATTATTCAGCACAGGCAGACAGTGTAGCTGCAGCGATGGCCTAATTCCATTATCACATCCGTTGCGACATGGTTAGATTTATGTGCATTATGATATCATCACATTTATGAAAGCGTCCTAGATTTGTTATAGCCTAGTTTCAACGCTGAAGAGTTTCAGATGTGTTTACTGATGGAAATGATATAGTAAATATACCTTAAGTACGTATGAATTAATCATGTTCGGGGGCTTTGAATAATTAATTTTTTATTCGTTTCGATACTTACACTTAATTTCATTTGCACACATACGAAGAATATTTGTTATAAAAAACACTAGATTTCTTATCATAGTTTTTCTATGATAAGAAGATAAATAGGTAACGTGATAGTAGGTGTTTACCGTTGCGAATAAGGAGCTACCTTTAAGAATAGAGTAGGCTATATCCTTGAAGATCAAGTTAAAAGGAAAGGATAAAGTAAGTCAAGGTAAGAGAATCTCGTTTATATATGAGGAGGTGATCAGAAGTGCAAGGCGTTCACCTGGTTGTAAGTGATACGCTTACCCATAACGAGGCGGTGCTGGTAACGATAATATACACTATACTAATACTCTGCACTTGTCGCCTTTAGACATAAGGTGTTAAATGTTGTTACCACAGTAATTTCACTAGATTACAACACCCTTCAAACCGGAACACAGTAATGTTCGCTCATCCCTATTTGGCGGTACAAATAGGAGCAGCGATGATACCTACCTAGACGATCTCTGATCACAGAGACTTACCACCAGTATTCTCTTCCTGTATATATTTTTTATATCGAAATTTGTTTTTTATATTTGTAATATATTTTTTATCATACAGTCACCTATTTTTAATTAGTAGTAATTAAACTTTTAACAGGGGCTATGTACTATATCTCCAAACTGAAGATATTAGGATATTATAGTCAACGTTAAGGATTGCTATCTATAAGTACATTGAATTCATATTCTACTTGAAGTCAAATGCTCGGCAGTATTCCGATCCCATACGGGATTAAACTCTTCGTGATTTTTCCGAGAAAAGCCAGCGAAAGCTATTTAACTTTCCATGCAAATAATACCACCACCCTATCGAGAACAAATTTGCATGTGCGAATGTGATGTGCAACAAACTCGGATTCTCACCACCCAATGCATAATTCCAATGAATATTATAAAGATACTTCAGATAGACATAACTTTACGTTTTGGAGAAGAATTATAATTAAGGTAATGAAAGTTAAAGTTTAGTTGACAAAAAAGGTTTTTCGCAATGTCAATTCTGCGATATATCTATATCGGTAGTAAAATTTTGGCCTACTTTCAGGTGGTTGACTAAAAGCGGAAGTACATAAAAAAATATATTTTTTGACGGGGAACACTTGCTTCAATAATGATATCAAAAATATGCCCCATTAAGGTACTTATTGACTTTTGGCCCCACTTCCGGTTGGCCAGTTATACCTGAAGTACATATAAATAGTAATTTTTATACGATGAACATATTTGTATAAGAATAATGACAAAAATATGCATAGTTATGGTACTTGGTGGTTTCCGGCACCACTTCCGGTTGGCCGCCCGGAGCCGGATATGGCTAAGAACCATCTCCGTACCCACCTCAATATTAACGACATATTTCATTTTGGTCGGCCTTACAGTTTGGTCAGGGCGCGACCACAAAGATATTCGAACACATACACAAACACACTTGACTCTTATCTTGATATCATAGTCAATACAAAATTGTCAATAACTATAGATCGTTCATTGAACGACAAAAATATATTAACAGTAAAGATAAAAATTTTTAATGATTTTCCCAAAAAATTTTAAAATTTAAGCTATTACTAACACAGGCTTATTTCTATGTCATACTGACCTAGTTTTACATGACGTAGATTTTGTTAAAGCCCATTTTTTGATTCCAATCTAGTTGCCAATTTTTTGGATTATTCAGGATCAGACCACAGTGTGTTTATGATTCACGAGCTACATGACTATAAGTCATAATTAATAACAAACAGTTTTCTACTATCTTGCATGGAAGTAGGTAATGGTAGACTTTTTATTTAGCGGAAAACGAGCGATCTTACTTACTCGCGTGATTGCAAACAGCTTTCAAGTAGATTGCCAACTAGAATTCATTTTTCCCGGCCTCATAATATGTGAACTGTTTTTATGCGGCAGTTACGTTAGAGAAACCTGGAGACTTTCTTTTGCTTCGACCATTTTTATCAGTATTTGTTAAAAATAAAGGTTAAAATAAACTTCGCTGTTTGTTTCTATCAGTAAATAGGGTAGTAAACATTTGGTACCAGTATATTCAACGTTTACTGTACTCGTTTTGGGTGCTGACAATTGATATTTCAAGTAATATTTTATAAAAATGTGATTTTTTTTTGAATTGACAGGTTTTTTAAACCTGATTTTCATATGATAAGAAACACAATGCTAAAGGTGTATTGTAAAGCGTTTATGCTCTGAATAATTTAGATAATAAATTGATAGCAGGAACAAAGTAAAGAGATTATAGCTAAATTAGGATTCATAAAAACTATAGAAACTTCCAAATTCGAACACATATACAAAGTAGCCGTAAAGTCAACTTCTTCTTTATCATCAGCCAATTGATGTCCTCTGTTGGACATAGGGCTCCACGTATAACGGGAGGATTTAGGCTATCTCCCACTACCCTGACCCAATGCAATTGGAGGGGAGCCAGACCCTTGTTGGTTGATTAGCAGGGTGCAACACGAGCAGTTTAGCTTGGCTTGGGTCCCATGAATTGTTGTGGGACCCGTTACATTCCATGAAATTTTTGGTGGTAAGTCTAGGTAGGTTCCACCGTAATTCCTACTTCTGCCGTCAAACACTAATGCGTAAATATTACTGTGTTCCAGTTTGAAAGGTGCTCTGAACTAGTGAAATTACTGGGGTAAAGTGAATTGACAAGTATTGTTTCAATGTTAAGAGCGCAATATGGTACTGTATGTAATATCTTAACCAGCGCTGCGTTGATATGGTCAAGCATATCACTTACTATTACGTAACCGCCTTGCTCGTCTTATGGCCTTATGTAATAAAAAAAATTTGATCGTTAATCTATCTTTTAAGTAATGTAGTCAAGACATTTGAATTTGGCTACAATTCTAAGATGAGTGCTCAACCCCAAAACAAACAGAACACTGTTTTTCCCTCTTCCTTGAAACGGAGTCAAGGGTCATTTGTTGCCAAATTTCAGGGCTCATAAATTTCGTATGTGTGAAGGGTTGTGATTAGTGGGTGTTATAATCTACTAGCTTCGCTCTTACTGAGGATGTTGACCTTTCTTTTATATAAATTGTTTGCTCTACTAAGTATCTTTTATGTAAAAGCATCAAACAAATTTTTATATAACTTTCCATATGAGATATAATAATATCAGAATCTAAACGTAACTATTTAAATTGATATAACAAAGTCAATCAAGCTTTGTGTATTATATAATTTGATCGCAATCAGTAGACTGTCAACTTCGTAACTAATGCTCGGATCACTTGAGGCGATTTAACTATGTACTGACTGTAAATTTACAATTAAGTTATATTACAATAGAATTAAATAATTGAATTATTAATTTGTAATATGAATTATGAATTTAAGTGGTTGTTACACATTTATTAATGTTTACAACATCGTTATTTGTAAGATCACTATAACAACAAAATGAAAAAATTTTATTGCCAGTCGCTTTGTTTTAGCATACTTCAAAATGGCAAAAGTTTCTTTCTTACCTTCACTTGCAGATGTCTAAGAATATATATACACAAACAGATATTTTTTTTGTTCAACGAGGTGATGAAAAGAGCAGGTAATGAAATGATGGTAAGTGAAACTCTGGACCATAACAAAGTGATCCTGGTTAAGATTACATGCACAGAACCACATTGCGCTCACTGCCTTGAGACATAAGGTATTAAATCTCATTACCCCAGAAATTTCGAGTAAAATTTGCACATTATTGTTCAGCTGCAGAAATAGAAGTTGCGGTGGCTACCATCAGTGCATATAAATAAAGAAAAATTATTTTTATAAAAAAAAAGTTTCATAAAAAATTAAAGGAGAATGTACTTCACTTATTCTTAAATGTATGTGAAGTTAAGACATGATTGCGTATGCTGCGGAGCACTTACACCACATCGAAGCAAATGTGTAAAACTCGTAGAGATGTCTTCCGTAGACTTTTAGTGCAATTACCATCATTACGCGGTTCACTGCGCCGTTTTCTGCTCGGTTACCCTCGCACTTCCAACTAATAGCCATCGTGGTGATTGTTTCACCATCAATTTTGCATGTGGAGTAAAAATTTTTCCCGTCAATTTCATGCAGACATTGGCCTAATCACGCACACGCGTACAGCCGACTGATTAAGCAATTTCATGCTTCAGCAGCCATCAGCAGACCGCACCCGCTTTTTATTACAATACATATTATATATAAATATACGTATTCGATATGTAACTAAACATTTCCTCTTCGCCTATTGTTTAATAAATTTATGGATGACAGGTTTTTATTTTAACTATCAAACTGAAAGCTAAACGGACGTTACACGCGAAGGAATGTTATAGCACTTAAATTACCTCATGTGTTTGTAAGCAAAACTTTTACAATAGCTTTCAATTATACCACAAAAAAATTTGTGCAAATATCGTATTATTTTAAGCAAAAATGAGAATTGGACAATTTTTACAAATTCATCTCAGTAAGAATATAAGAGAGATATTTACTAATGTAAAAGACAGTCCAGGTTTTATTATCGCCTTTTATTTCGCCAATCAATTGTATAAAGTATAATAAGATTAATATACGTATAATTTATTTTAAACTAAAATAGTCTAAAAACGTACATTACTGCATCAGTAGTAAAAAAAAAACAGATGTTTAAATTTTTATAAATGTGATCCAATTTGTAGTGCTTTGTAATAAGAGAGAATTATGACGCTTAAGCTTGTTCTAAGTCAAAAAAAATATTGATCTGTGTATACATCCTAACTTGGTTGTTACTGTTAAACTATATTGTAAAAGAGATTACATTTACAGTTAAATTCTATAACAAATGTTAATCATGATTATGATAATTTAAAGGATATATAGATCATCGAATATTATGATAAGCCATGTTACAATATACGTGTATATACTGGTGGTAGGTCTCTTTTATCAAAGACTAGCCAGGTACTACTGCAATTCCTATTTCTACCGCCAAATAGTAATGTGCAAACATTACTGTACCCTAGTTTGAAGGGTGATGTAAGCTAAAGAAATTACTTTGGTAACGAGACTTAATACCTTATATTTCAAGGCAACGGACAATGTGGTGCTGTATACCATATTAACCAGCGTCGCATTGTTACGAGTATAAGCAAGCGTATCACTTACTATCAGGTGAATACCTTACTCGACACGTCGTTCATTCAAATAAAAATAATTTTTAAGAAATTTCTCTATCAAAAAATTGGATGTCTAAATCAAAGTTGAAATTAAATAAACGTTGAGATATTTAAAGAGAGCCGTGCCCTTCGCCCCCGGCACGAAACCAATCTGATGTAGATCTAGAAAGAAAATTAATTATAAAGTTATTATCAAGATATTGACTTAAGAAGATAATTAACTAAGAGAGTAATCAGGGATCGCTGGTTACTTAACCTGAAAAGGATTGGAAGTCAAACAACATTCACTATTAGAATCTGAGTTTTGTTTTTGTTGGAAGAATTAATTAGTTGGTAATCAATTAGTTTGTATATTATGTAAATATACACAGCTAACTAAATTCTTGTATATCTATATGTATATTTACATTATATATATTACATTATATATATTACTAAGAGATGGGACTGTTCTTTAAAAACTGTAAAATGTTTTGGAGGAAAAAAATTTTCATTTGCTAGAACAAAAGTTTGAAACGTCTTTTTATAATACAAACTTCAATAAAACGATAGTATTATAGATAACATTAATATATCTAATAGTCTACTTTTTATAAAATGAACTAGATTAATGTTATATGTAGACAAATGCATTTCATACATTTGTCAAGCTTAGATATCTCCGTCTACTGTTTTTTTAAAACCTATGACACAGTATAAACTTTTGTTAGTTACTTTTCTTAGTTGTCTGCCAATTCTTGAACCGTTTCAAAGAGAGAGAGAGAGCTTCGAGAGAGCCCATCGTGTATATGTGATGACGCTGTAAACGGAACGCTGTAGCTGGAAACAGTTCCTCACTCACTAACGGAATGTCCCAACAGGAAACAGACCTAAGAATACATACTAATAGTTTAAAGGACTTATAAAATGTAAATTAGTTAGGGATAAGTTTATAATATATTGTCAAAGGATATGTACTATAGTAAATAATAGAAGTAAGAACAAACAAATGCGACTATATGCACATATTTTTACGTACAGGTTTTGTATTGGTAGGCGATAAGATAGCATAAGTATTAAATGATTTAAATAAAAATTTAAAAAGCACTGAATAATAATACCAGGGAAAAGCGGAAAGAATTTTTGAATAGTATGTTTATATCTTGTTAACTGTTTATGTAGTATTAAACATCATCCCTTTAGTTCAGTGAATATATTTATTGGAAACCACTGCAGTACGGTAAAATCTTGTAAAACAGATCTATTAACCTATTACCCCTATATATTGGTGGTAGGTTTGTTGCCGGTGACCGTCTAGGTACCACCGCAGCTTCTATTGCAGCCGACTAGCAGTTGTGTGGAAACATTACGGTCTTACTTTTTATAGGGCGTTGTAAATTAATGAAATTACTGGTGTAACGAGACTTAATAATTTAATTGTCTGGAAGCGACGAGTGCAATGCGGTGCTGTATATACCATCTTAACCAGCGTTATATTGTTATGGAGAAGCGTATCATTTGCTATTAAGTGATCGTTTCTTCGCTTCGGCGAATGGGAAAATATATGGCTATTATCCAATGAATTGTTGGGTAATAGTCCTATTGAATAATAAAATTTCCTTATACATTTGTCGCTTTAGGTAGATACGTGAATTAGCACAAAGCAGCAATGAGACAAAGCAAACAAGTACGACCCCGAAATAATTGTTGCAAGGATCTAGGAAGTCGAAGTGACTCCATCCCATTAAACTTTCCGTTCAGAACCGCTCTTTGCAGGCGGATAATTTGCATGTGCATTGTCAAACCGTATCGGGAGTTCGGAATGAGACTAGCCGCTGGCTGACTACGGAATAAACTTTTGTCGTTCCCGTATTCTGCTGAATCCACATTGGCAGCTAACTGCACTGTAGAAACTAATTGGTTTAATATAAATAAAGAATAAGTTTCTTTTAATACCAATTTGTCGTTAAAACATATAAATATTTTCCTAACAAATATACCATCATCACTAAACACCTAAAAGCATAAATTGTTTAAGAATTCTTAACACATGTATCTTCGCTTTATTCGTTTAACACCCAACAGAATTAAGTTGAAATTCAAATTCAATTTCAATTGAAAAACTTAACTAGTTAACTTACCTACTAACTCAGTTTAGTGAAATAACGGCAGTTCCAAATAAAAAAAAAAAGTTAAGGAGTCAATGCATATGTATATTCCCTAAAGAAGATTAGCAAAGTATATTAAAAGGTTTTTTAGTTTATCTGATAGTGAGTTCTTGAAATTAATTAGAATATAAAAGACTATAACGGAATATTCTGTATGCTTTATTATTGAGATTTCTTGTTCAATTAAGTTCTCATGTTCTAGTTTAGTTAGAAGAAAGAATACTTTAAACTCATCTAGCTACAACAATTAAACATAGATCTGCCATAATATCACAGGATAAAGAATGCCCAAGTGTTAGAGCATTGTAAATAAAAAATGCTATAATCTTTTCGTAGTTAAGGCTAGTAGTTACTGTGAATAATGTAGATAGTGCTAGAAAAAACTCCACATGGTGAACCGACGATCTGGTGAAGGTCGTCAGAAACCGCAGGACGCAGACAGCGCAGTACTGGACGGAGTGATTTTTGAAGAAGGTCTATGTCCAATAGTGGTAATTTATCAGCTGATAATGATAAATATGGTTATAAATTGTGACAAGGATATTTTATTAAAAGAAAATACGATTTTTCTTTATTGGTCAGTATTTCCGTAATAAAATTTTTGTTAGACTTTTTTTACTGAAAATGCCAGGCGTCCGTGTACGGGCAACCGCGCAAGGCAAAATTAAAAATTCCGACAAAGGATGTGTGTTTTAGAAAATTTCTAACGAGCACTTGGCGATAATTGAAATAACAAACTACAAAGCCGTGTAGCTGACGTATCGAGTGACGTTTAATTTTAGTGCGCTAAAAGAACAACTCACTTTAGACACTGTGTATAGCTTTTAAACTATTTTAAAACATAATATTCCTACTAATTTACCAACAATTGAAAAACGATCGCTGGAAGTTTTTTCTTCCTTTTCTACCTTTACGCAAACCTATTAAGTTCTAAAGAGTTAATTTCGCATTAAAATCATAAATAAATACAATTCGAAGTTACTTGTTGGGAACAATGATATCATAAAAACGAATAGCTTGCAATAAATAAGTACTTTTTCTCAATTAAAGCGCAATACAAAAGTGTTAAAAACTTCACTTCGAGATGGACGTGGAAAATGTTTTTCCAATCGAACTTCTCCCCTTGTTCTTTTTACAGCCTGCTTTGAATTCCAAACGAACCATTGGTACTTCTGTGAATTTCCGCTGTTACTAATTGCAGCGCAGCGTTGCGGTCCACGTTATACGTTTGGGAATACATTTGAGACATTTTATGACCCAAACTACAAGACAAAACTTTAAGAAGTAATAGAAAATTATCAATCTTTAAATATTTAACAAAACCAGACATTAGAGACAACCCTTGTTTAATGAATTTATGTAACATTCCTATTTAGTTCTATAACGGGTGGACTAGTTATTTTCAGATATTATTAATGTTTAAGATATCAGAAACTAAAGCTTTCTTAGTTATTATTTAAAAAAAATCTTTTAAGTGCAGGTATAGTTATACATTGTTATCAATTTCCTAGTTGTTTTCGCGAAAATTTTGTTTCAATAATAAAAAGCGTAAGTAATTTTTCTTCGTGTAAAATTATTTGAAACTAATTGTATAACATTGAATTTTTATTCCTTGAAACCGTTTGGTATTTAAGTAAGGTCTAATGAACAATAATCGATATAAACAAATAAGTTGAAACGAAGTCCAAAGAGGAGAGCCTTTTAATATTAAAAAGTTCTGAAAACAATTCGTTTTAATAATGGAGCAGAAATGGCCGCGAGTAGCGTACAACAAAATGAAGTATTTAGAGTGGAGCAAAGCGCAGTTTATTATGAAATTTATCGTTACTCAGACTTCGAGAGCTGATTATTAATTTTTGCGGCACCCAACTGCCCGGTTTGCACTTTTACAAACCATGATTTATGAGTTTCGAAGTTTATTGTTTGAGCGCATTAATTAATATTTTGGTAACTGCTAAGTATAAAATTTCTTGAGATGATAAAAAATTATTCGTGGAGTAGATCATTTTGTTCTTTTGACGAATATTTAAAAAGTTTGTGCTGTAAAAAATATAGAAAAAATTTGTTGACGACACCCAAATTACAAAATGAAAATTTATGAGTGAGGGGGGTGTAATAGATCTCATCCAACACTTCATGGGACCCAACCTAACCTTACCTGTTAGTGGTGCACACTGCTAATAAACTAACGAGACTCTGGCTTTCTACCAACTCACATTGGGCTGATGTGAGAGGAGATGGCCCAAATCCTGCTACTATTGGGGAAAGCCCATGACCAGCAGTGAGCGTTTATCGGCTGATAAAGAAGAATAAGTTGACGTCGCGGCTTCTTTGTACGTAATGTAATTTGGAAGGTACTTTATTTTTTTTAATACTAATCTATCTGTAATCTCGCTGCTTTGTTCCTGCTGACAATATTCACAAACCTTTAGAATTATTGTCATTAAACATCATATGATATTAAGGTTAAATTGAGGTTTCTTATACATTAAAAAAACTTAACAGTTCAATTAAAAGAATCCACATTTTTAAAGTTTCTATTTGTTTTCAACTTTAGGATACTATATTCTTACTGCTTACTACTTTCTTGAGCATGGAACATCTAAAACACTTTTGACATGTCCTATGTTACTGCACAAGGATCAAAGCCTCAGTAAACTTTTACAACGGTCACATTTTAGTAAGCTAATAAAAAGGATTAGAGGCCACTGGCGAAGTTTTTAGTATTTATTACTTGAATTACAGAAAAAAAAATTTACTACTAAAAATTTTTTGGTCGCTTCTTATAGTTTTCTTATAAATCTATACTTATTCTTTAAATGTGCTTTGGTTATATGTGTAGATATTTATATAATGTTATATAACAGGAAGTATTTTTAACCTTTTTATAAATAATAAATAATATCTCTTATAGTTGTCTTACACTGTCAAGTGTTCATCATAGTAAATTTAGTTCCCGTGACTGTTGAACACAACTGTTTTATTATACACCATTGGTTATTCGATAAAAAGGGTTAAACCCGTAAAATTTTATTCTCTACCGGTTACTTTGTTCATTGAAATACTCTTATGCTAATGCCACAGCATCACAAAGGCACGGCGGCCGGCTGGTGGACTTGACTACACATTTGAATAAGCATTTACAATAAACAGGGCAAAATGCAGTAACGTTGGTTTAAATTTTAAAAACGTCTCATAGAGCGTTATGTATGGGCACTTAAGAGCATCTCGAAATATCATTAGGACAGTCGCAGAGAGCTCTGGGGCCAGATTAAGACTTGAGCAGCATTTCTTAGCTCTTAGTTGCCGCAGTAAGACCTTTTTCTCTTACGTCGCTGTTGCGTAGTTTAAGGAATTAAAACACGGCGGGAATTTCTCTCACGGGATATAAGAGTAGCGGTGTTCATCATGATTAAAATATTTTCTTACTTTAAAGTAATTAATTGTACTATAAACTTTAATACAGTTCAGACATATACATTTAATTTTTATAATGTTTCCTCTTTATTTATCTTGCTTTTTTATTTATTTTAATGTTTTATTACATATTTTACTATAAAACAAGCAAGGCATTTAACTGTTTAGTTTAATTTCAAGTAATGTTTAATATAAATATTTCAATAACCAAGATTTATCTACAAAATACTACATTGTATTACTTCAATACTAAATTCATCAGTACCATGATTATACTAGTTAAAAGAACTTAAAATGGGTATAGAGAACGAGCTTCACTAAATCATTACTAAAGAAATTGATTCTTCAAGTTCTTACCCTTAACACACGAAATGCGTTAGTAAACAATGTCCTTAATAAGTGCTATATATTTATTAACCCATTATTTACTTTGAGAAGTCAGTTTAAAGTAAATATTTACCATGTTTAATTCAACCGCAACAGTGATCCACTTAGGCCGCATACGAATGTGAATTTCAACTGTTCAAAACAGCCTCGGTCCTCCTTAACACTAATCTCCGTAAACGCCTCGACTGTTTATCTTGCCCGAGAATGCCTGGCTGCATCCGAAATAATCCTCCCATGTAGCAGGACTGAACCATTAAAGGCATTAAAATATATCAAGACTGTACTCAAAGGGGGTGGGCGTTCAGCACTGTGAAGAATGACCAATTTGTTATTGCCATACAGGGCTTAGGACAGTGCGGGATGGGCATTTTATTGTAGGAACATAATGCTGAGACCTGTGGGTGCAGTGGGTGCAGTGTGTGCATGCAGTGGCAATAAGTCCTGATACAACAAAAGCTGCCACAAGTCCGCTCCCACGCCTGTTCTGATTGTCTAACATTGTCACTTAAACTTACCATGAAAATAAAACTATGAACTTATGGAATTAAAATAGTTTAGGGTTTTAACAAAAAATACTTTCTTCTCAATTTCATTTGGACACAAACTAGTCTCTTCTTGCCGGAAATTATATTTAATTATAAAAATCGTTTATAAGGAAGTTAAGATATAATTTATATGTAAAAACCGATAGACACGTAGTATTTGCTTTCCAATGTAACAACCAATACCCTGGTGCCGTTATCCACAATTTTACAACTTAATGGCAAAAATAACTGCTTGCTTGTGGTCTGACTAGACCAGGATGAGGTAATTCTAGAAAAAGAAGTTAAACATAACCACAGAGTTAAAAAACGTTTATTTGAAAATAACGACGAAATTGATTCTATTATATTATTTAAAGTGAATTTAAACGTAGAAGCAGTGGTAGCTGAGATAGTAACTGTTTTAAGTTTAAGTGAGATATTAAAGTCGAAGGATGAATTCCATTGAATTTGGTCTTCGGATATATAAATACATCTAGCTAGTATTACATACTTAGAGCTATGGTTTTAAGATATCTGAGATCCGTTAAATTTCAATAGATCAGCATAGTATATACTCGTACATGGCATTCACTCTGCCTGATTTTTTTTAACTTCTTTCATTTTTGCGGTGTGGGTAAGGGCCTATGGATTGCCTTATTTTCTTTTCTTTCTTTTTTTTCCTTGTATTTTTCTGTACTTCTCGCTTTTATACATACTATTATCTTTCACTCTAGTCTTTTTGTGTACACTTGACCCTATGTTCATATGATGTTAATTGTCAACGAATCCTATTTTTTTAAACCTATTATTTTTTTATTTATTGAAGTCTATTTGTTCAAAATAATCTTGCTCTCATGTTACTTATAAAACATGTTTATGTTGTGATAGCCTCAGATTAACATTTCGATTGGCAGCTTTCCATATAATGAGCACCAATTAGCTAAAAGAGGAATCGAACCAGGTAGTGGGTAGTTTTATATGTCGTCAATCTTCATACATAAAAGATGTTTGTGTAAATGTTTCTACTAGACTGTTAAATTTGCTCTGATTTCAAGAGCAAACTGAAAGGAATAGTTGACTTAAAACAAAGTTTATGGCATGGAACTTTTCATAGACGTAAACACGACTACAGAAATGAAAGCTCTCGTAATTTTCGAAAAAACAGAAGTAAAGTCGGATGAAGAAAATAGCGTGGTTACAATTCAAGTAATAGCCGGACCGCGAGTTTAACTATAACTGCACCCATAACCGTTCCGTTGAAATTTGTTCCGAGTAAAGCATTAAAGTAATATCTGCCGTACGGGGTAAGGAAATTGGCCGCGAGATGGAGCTCACTCAAAGTTAAAACAAAGTTATCAAGACTTAGCGCATTACTTTTTACGATTTCGTATTTAATCATATCAGTTTACTTTAAACTTCACGCTACAGTTAGAGGTAAACTGCTGATGGGAGTTTAAAAGAATTGTTGAAACATAATGAAATCTTTGAACTAGTCCCATATTATAAATAAAGTTTGAGTTAACGACTGAACATTTCTTGGAAACTATATACTAAATATTATTTGTATTTATACACAATAGTAGTAGTTGTTTATTTTCTTGTAATATAGTTCCTTTTTTCACTAAAATGATTGTATTAATTTTAACAATATTTATTGTAAAATTAACTTTGTAATTCTGACTGATGATAGGTCTCTTTGGCCGGAGGTCGTCTAAGTAGGTACTATCACAGCTACTATTTCTACCGCTAAATAGTAATGTGCAAACATTACTGTGTTCCAGTTTGAAGGGTGCTGTATGCTATTGAAACTGCTGGGTTAACGAGACGTAATACTTTATATCTAAAGCCGACGAGCGCAATGAGGCGCTGTGTATACCATCTTAACCAGAGCCACGTTGTTATGGGCAAGCGTATCACTTATCAACAGGTAAACGTCTTGCTCGTCTCGCCGCGTCGTAGATTAAATAAAAAGCTAGTAAAGAATACGATCAGTATTTCAATTCGAGATGCATTCTATCCTATATATTTATTTACAAAAAAATACTGAAATAATATAAAAAAAAACT
>DWLS01002685.1:0-17501 GCA_018246255.1 Pachliopta kotzebuea | reverse complement strand
AGGTTAATGCGCTTTACCATCATCGATCACATCTTCACTTAACACCAGGTGGGATAGTGGTCAAGCATTAACCTATAGATAAGTAAAAAAAAAAAAAAAGTTTCATTTCTTATATATTTTCTTGATCATCCGAAATGTATAAGAATATCAAGGTAAAAATGTAATGAAAAGAAAAAAAAAATACCATCATTATCGTAATCGATGGTCTTCTGCCTTGCGTTAAGTTTTGGCATCTAGCTATTTTTAATGTCCTCTATCTCCTTAGTGTCGTTATAGATAATTGCTATAAATTGCTGAAAGCATGCTGTGAACGTTTGTAGACATTGTTAACCTTATACCGACACCCGCGTGTTTGTGAATTGTATGTATGTTAACGACGTCATAATATGTCAGCAATTTACAGTCACCAGTGTCCATTTATACGTGACAATAAAAAATTCCTAATAAAACTTATAAACTAGGGTTATAATTTAATTGTCTTCAAGAAAGTTTTGTAAAGAGTTTTATTGCACGTATATATGTATATTTAAAAAGATTTATCTTAATCTTTTAATTACTTAAAAAAGTGAATTTAGTTCTGGTAGTGTAAGATTATTTTAAATAACCTATGATTAGAGTACATTCGCATAAAATTGTACTTCAGAAATCAGGACAAAATTTACAATACATGTTTGTGTTTTTATTATTTTGTTGTTGTTTTTTACTTTGTTGTCTGCTATTCGCCTATATATAAAACTATATAAATATTGTAGTCGACGCTTTGGCATATTAAATTTAGTTACTTCAGTAATATCACTTACTATTTTTTAATCAACGAAAAGAGCAAGGCATTATATATTTAGGCATATATACCTAATAGTAAGTGATACGTTTGTTCAGAACGTCGTTGTGCTGCCTAGCACGCAACACCGTATTACGCTCGTCATATCGAGATATAAGGTGTTAAGACTCGTTACCCCTGTAATTTCATTAGGTTAGAACGCTCTTCAAACCCGAACAGAATAATTTTTACACACTACTGTTTGGCGGTTGAAATACGGGCTGCAATGGTACCTGCCTAGAAGGTCTCCGTAAACAGAGACTAGTAAATCGAAAAAGTAATGTAACCTTACGCTTAGCGACAGTAATAGCTGCGATGTCCAATAAATGTATTTTTATTAATTGTGTAGTTACTGCTATATAAAGAGCGAGTGATTTTTAAGATCAACATTCAATAGCAACTATTCATAGATCACATCGTTTCAATAATCTAGCGTTTCTAGTTAAGTCTATAACGGATAATATCCGCCGCTTGATGGATGGGAGCCGGTCGGGCGAGTGCTGCGTCACGCTGATTAAATCACACCGCGGCCTGCTCGACCCTACCCTACCCTACAATATATTCTAAGTAACATCTCACTCACTTACAATAACTCCTATTCTTGCGAAACAATACCGCTATGATTTATTGTTCTGTCGCCGATATATTAGTGATATGAAATCTAAACCCTTTCAATAGTATCCTACAAAAAACTTTATACATTCTCTTTTATTAAAAAATTGTTGTAAAACTCTAACAAGAATTTTTAAAGGGTTTTAAATTAACTAAAAAAAAAACTGAAAAAGCTTACATTTTTGTTGTTTGTAGGCTATACAAGGAAGAAGCCAGGGAAATGTTGACTCCTATTTCATTGTACTATAATTATAAACCAAATTGGGCTTTTATTTCAAAACAGTGTATTCTTTATTACCATCATCATTGTATACGTTATTAATAATAATTGTTTCCAGTTTACACACATTCTTCTACTATAAAATAACTGAGAACATGTTTTAACTATCTCTTTTTTATTGACAAAGACAAAAGACAACGAAACCGAAGACTGTGAAACATTTTTTCCTAGAATACTCATATAACTGTTGTTTTATAATAGAAAGATGGTAAGGATGACCAGTTGAGTCCTTAAAAACCCTATTACCGTTCTGACTTCAAAAGTGACACATACGATCTTAGACTTCAAGTTTTAACTACTGCCCCACAGAAAAAGTTACATTAATAACAACAAGGATTTCTCTTTCACCTTCCTTCAACTTACACAACTCGTAAATTATTAGAAAACATATGTAAATTATATGTAACAGAAGAACTTTGAAGGGAAATGGATAACGGGTTCAAAATTTCCTTATAAAAGTGCGCGTAACTGGAAAACGCGAGGCGACTCTACAGGTTTTTTTTTCATTACCATTTCTTTAATATTTTTGCATATGAAATTGGCATTTTGTATGGAAGGAATGTAGTGTAATTTTTTTTTAAATATATTTAATTAATCAAAGTATGCACCGTTTTTATCTATTCACTTCTGCTATCTCATAGGTAGTTCATTGATCCCTTTACTAAAAAAAACCAAGGCGTCGAGAATCAATAAACTTTTTGAAGATGGTTTGAACTGCCGCATCAGAGTTAAATTTTTTTCCTTGTAAGAAGTTGTCCAAATTCCTGAAAAAATGGTAATCTGTTGGAGCAACATCAAGGGAGTTCGAAGGATGTCCCAGATATTCCAATTATAGTTTATCTTACTCAGTGTTTGTTTGTTATGCAGTGTGTGGTCTAGCGTTGTCTTAAAACAGCAGTGGCCTAGAACGATGAACCAATCTAGGTTGTTTAGAAGTTAGTTCTTCTTTCATAGTTTGCAGTTGCTGACTATAGATATCTAATTGTTTGGCCAGATTTTAGAAAGCTGTAGTGACCGATACTGGCGCAAGTACACCAAACAGTCACAAGCAACTTTTTCGGAGTCAATTTTCGTTTAGGGCAGGATTTGGCTGAACCTCCAGGGTTCAACCATTGCGACGAGCGCTTCCGATTATCGTACAGTATCTACTTTTCATTACAAGTAATGATTCAATTTAAAATCTTTTCATGATTGTGTCGATTGAGCAGAGTAACACAGCAGTCAAAGCGTCTTTGCAAGTTCGATTCTCTCAATTCGTGAAGTACCCATCGTTCAAGTTTTTTACCCTCCCAATTTGCTCCAAATGGATTAATACAGTTTTATCACTTACGCCGAAGTCGGCATCTATCTTTGAAGTCCCTTGTGATGAATCCGCTTAAACAATAGCCTTTAATTCTTCATTTTCCACTTTGGTCTCCGGCCGTCCACATGGATCTGAAGGTCGAAATTTCCAGAACGAAAACATTGAAACCAAAAACGTGCAGTGCTCTCTTTTGCGACACCAGCGCCCTACACATTATTAATCCTTCGAGCTGTTTCTGCAGCACTGGTGCCACGGTAGTACTCTGCTCGTAAATATACCGATATTTCGTTAGCTAGTAGTTAAGTGACGCCAAAAAAATTAGGAAAAAACAAATGAATTACTATTTTCAAAACTCAAATATACCAGCTAAATGAATTTCTAAATTTGAATTTGAAATTCTTAACCAAGAAAGAGATATTTTAGATCAAAGAGGTCAGTACAAAAAAAGCTAATTTCATATGTAAGGACTTAATATAAGCAACATGTACATAAGAAGAAGAGGAATTGTAGAAGTTTTCTACAATTAAGACCAATTATTTACAAATTTTATAGATGCATTAAATATTTGTAATAATTAGCCTATTGAAATTGTATAAAAACTTATTAAAGAAATTAATTGACTTTATGAAATAGTGTAAATAATTTTAAAATAAATTATCTGTCTTTACATCGTGTTTTTGGTTTGGTTATATTACCATTAATAACAGGAAACCCCTTACCAAGTTACACTTACATGTTCCAAGTTATTCTTATTATAGGGACAAGAACCGAAGTGAATTACACGTAAAGAGGAAATAGGGAAGAGTATCTCTTTTTAAAAATGTGAAATTAACAAAATATGGTCGAGATTTCATAACTAAGTACATTGAAGCAACAGTGTTATTTGTAATCTTAGTTTACCATAGACTGCTAACCTGCGTATCAAGGTTGTTCCATATGACAATCGTCTCTTCCTTGTAAAGTCCTGTGTTCAACATTGAAGACTAATAAACTGTAATGATACCGTTTCATAACCGTAAGACAAACTGAACATTAAATAAGCTGTTCTTATAAAAATTTAATAGAAACATTACCAATGTAATTTAATTATACTTGATGAAAAATAATGAATAGAAAACATTAATATTTGTTTTGAAAGGCTTATCTTAGTTTCGGGACAGGGCAAACCCCCCCCCTCCTTCCCCCTCGCCCTTGCGGCGCGCAAGCCATTCAGCACGCCGCGGAAGCGTCTGATCAACGGGACCGGGATAAAGCGATAAGAGGATTAGGTCCTGGCTGCCAGGAAGGCACATTGTTAGTCTAATGTCTATTTTGTTAACTTTACTCTTTATTGCTACGGATGCGTTTTCCTCGCGCTTTTATAGCAGCTCAATAACAACAGTCTTATTTTTAAGTCCACTTTTTCTTCATGCTTTAGAAATATCAGATTACTACAGTCCATTGTAACTGTTTACCACCAGCCAGGCTATATTCTTGTTAGCCATCTTAATGTAATATAAATTAGTTGTACTAGTGTATTGACTAATTCTGCCGTCCAATAGCAGTGAGAAAATAAATCTATATTCTTAAGGCGTTGTAACAAATAAAACTTCTGAGACCTGATATCTGATATTATGATGTTACTCTATAGAGGCACTAGTAATTATTCTTACTTGAGTGTCTTTTTTCACAATCAGGGAGTAAAAAACTATACAATCAGTAAAATAAAATAACTACATGTATTAGAAGTGTAATTTTAAATAAAACTGTTTATGACGATGCTCTCTTGAGACTTTTTTGTTACCCCTTCTCGCCCACCTGTCCCTTTTAGTTCTCTCAATTCTGTCCATTGTGTTTTAAAGTTATCGATGAAGTAGTATAGAAATGTTCTTGTTTATTATAAATAATGATATCTCCTGTAAGTATATTTAAAAATCGCGATTATTTATATCCTGTTATTAAATAATGTAGATTTTCTCACAGTCCACAGGTACATAACAATTTGATGCCAATAATTCAAAACTTTTTAATAAATATACATACACAGCAATATAAAGAAGAAAAAAAATGTATTAGTTTTTAGAAAATCAAACGTTATAAGCCATTTTCTATTCTTGCCTTTTAATTAAAACGTGAAACCCTCATACATCATGACTAACATGCATAAAATAAAAACAAATACTCCTCTCTTTTTTGTGGACCAGCCCAGCTTTTCATTTTCCGTTTTCATTGTATTTTAAATCATAATGTAAGCAACGTTATTAAGGCAAGCCGCTTATTTAGACAAGTTTGAGCCATGAGTAGAGAATGGAAGGAGAATAGAAGATTATTTTCTAAGACCTATAGACCTTTCCTACTTTGTTTTAGAGTTTACTAAAAACGAACACGTGAGTTTTTCACTTTGAGGTGTTTGTCTCACGTTGACGTTCATAGTGTATTAAATTCGATTTTAAAATTAACACGTATTCTTTACTTTATAAAAATAAATTCAAAACCTTTTCTAGTGGTACAGCGAAAAAATGTAATGAATTTTGGAGTTCCAAATCATTTATTTGAACCAGATCGATAAGAAAAAATGTAAGTGTCTGCTGATTTACAGAATTTACCACAATACCGGAACTGCATATCACGTATATTTTAGATTCAAATTATGGGCTAAATACTTTTTATTTACTAGAGAAAGATAACATAAATCTTAATAAATTAATACATATTAATGTTAAAGCATAAAGGAAAAAATTCTATATCATTTTAATTAATGAAGAGATCAGATCATTTCACTTGACAAAGAGCATTTAGCACAAAAGAACGCTTTAAACCATTAAAATAAAATTTCACCCGCTTAAAAAGCCGGGAGGAAATTTGCGTCAGTTGCTCCGGCTGTAGACTATCAGTGAAGTTCATAGTGAATAGAACTCTGCGCAAACTGCCGTCGTTGTACACCGGAACCACATGTCGTAGCCACCTCATGTCGAAGCCTACGCTACAATTTGGAACAATTTGTTACCTACCTACATAGATCGATTCGCCTTTAACAAATCTGTAAGGGTAAAATACTAATTCAAGATTTTCACATACACCACACAAATAATATAAAAATGAAACAAATTAAAAGGTTGTTTTATCGTTTAATACTATTCTTCCTAACAATAATAAATAGATATGAATGAATGGTGTTTACGAGATAAAAAAGTTATTTACTTACAGTCGAAACGAGAATTTACAAATATTTAAAAAAATAATCAGTTAATAAGCAAGCACATCTTACTGAATGAGGAAAAGCATTTTTCTACAGACGTATGTATATAGTGCAATTAGGAAGAATGCTTCCATGAATTTAAATTGAAGTAATAATAATTCGTATACGGTATAACATAAAAGGAAACCAAGAACTACCATGCGTTAGTCATCAGAGCATAATGCGTAGGCACGAAAAGCCCCAAATTAATTTTAAGCAGAAACGGACATAATGTATTCTTTACGAATAACTTAGAGATCCCTGTCCCCAACATTCTACACAAGCTTTATTAAAATATCCTGTCAAAGTACACCACGCGAGGCAATTTCATAATTGAAAGTGAGAAATTGCAGAAGACAAATTTGTGTACTTTCATTTATTTTATTACCTTAACATACATATTATTAACTTATAAAAGTAATTCAAAGTAAACTATTTATCTTTAATGTGCAGTGAAGTTGTATTCTATTCTGCCACTTATTATTTGTAGTGACAGTTATTAAGGAAATATGCAGAATCAAAAAATAACTATTAAATCAATAAAGAAATAACTTGAAGCTATTTTTGATAACGGTGTTTTTTTGTTTTACCATTAACATGTTTTGGAAAATACTTGTATTTCATTCTTTAAATACTTCGTTTGAAAGTTTAAGATTCATTCGTCACTTATCTATTATATCCTAAAGAAAGAATAGTTATAAAGAAAATAAGTTAACGCTTATTATTTAAAAGCATTATAATTATATGTAAATATATACTGGTGTCATCTCTAAATTTCATGTGGTACACTTTTCCAAAATATTCCGGAAATAACTTTACAGAAAATATTTTTATGTTAAATTATTAAAATTTCAATATGAAAACTTTTGAAGAGAAGGGGGTAATACCGATACGCGTTTTGACATCGCAAAACCAGCAGCAAGATTAATGACCAGTTTCAAATATTGCAAGCAAATGTCCCTGTGAAACATTTGTTACCGAACAATAGTAACCACTTCATCAAGATGGCTTAATTCCTGTTTAAACGACCATGCCGATCGAAAAGTCCTCGTAGACCGAATAGTTTAATAGTCCCGACTTGTTTAGATAATAGAAGCCCTCTTCCGACCTACAGGAGAAAGCCGTAGTTATTTTAAAAATGCAATGCTTCATTAATATTTTAAAACTATACTAATTACAGATCAACAAAGCAAACTTCTGGTCTCAAACTAATTATATCACTTCTGATGTATGTATGTACGTATTTGTTTCTACATGTGGTATACTGGTGATAAGCCGACGATATATGTACCCACGTAGCACTTATTTCTGACAAATAATAGTGAAGGGCGCAATGTGATTCAGTGCAAGTGTCATAACGAGGATCACTTTGCTATCAACAGGCTCTTTCTGTCATAGAGAAACGTCTTACTGGTCTCGTTGAATAATAAAAAAGGACAATGGGTAATACAGTAACTTTCTTAATACTTTTTGAAAGACATGTTATATTGAAATTATAGCCATCAACGCTCCCTCCAGGCACATCACGGCTACGATTAGGTAAGCGACGACGTAATTGTTCACGCGCCGCGCTTGTACATCAAATATGCAGCACACTCCCTCCATTTCGCTACTTCGCCGGCACTTCTAAAACTGAAATAAATAAAGAGACACTAGAGACAAAGATTCGTTGTCTTCTGCGAAGCATTTAATTTATTAAATACTTTACTGGCTAACCTATCCAATATTTTTTTTAAAAAATAAGTCGTGTTTGAACACTATTCATTTTCTATCAGAGCAATATGCTCGTGAATCTCTATCTAAAATTTTCCTTATACCTTTCTATAAACTTCAACGACTTTTTAACTTAATTTTAATATATTATGTAATAATTTATTAATTATTATATAATACCACTTATACTCTGTGTATAAAAAAGAGAATTGTCATAACTTGGAGCATTTAGGAAGGATTGTATATAATTAAAGGGTTTGTGGGTCACGTGGCCGCGTATCACGTTGGCAGGAAGCGGGAGGAGGCGGCACGAGTTTGCAAGGCTGCTGCACGTGAACGATCGATTTAACAACGGCCTACGTTATGCCGTACCAATCAACGAATTTCTGTAGCTCTACAATTACAATTACCTATTGCTTTTAACGTTCATGATTCAATTGAAACTTTTCCCTTGTACACCGTCTGCTAAAATATTCACTTACCGTAACGACAAACAGTTAATTTTAACCATAAAGTTGCTTCATTTTTCTTAGTGCGGTTGAAATATTTATTTCTCTTAATGAGAGCAAAACGACAAAAAATTGGATGTTAACTCATTTTACTTTTTTACTAAACGAGAAGTGGGCGCAGTTTTAGTTTAAGAAGACTTCATCCAATTGACTGTTTTTCGTTCAGTAAAGTTCCATTACATTTTTATATTTATTGATACTTGTTTTTTACTTTAAAAAATGTTCTTGTGTTATTAATAGATGTTTCGCAGTCAAGGGAACAAAAAATGTTACTAAACTTTATTTTACACGCAAAGTACATGCTTAATTGTATAGTCGCAAATTTCGCTGATGAACACCAATATTAAGTAAATAGTAATTTTATGACTTAAAAAGATATAAATCCGTAACCCGTTGTAAGTGTTCAGATTTTCATGTAACATTGGATAATTGTTTATTCAATGAGAACACAGTAACCTTTTCAAACTCATAAGTTGTGTTTGGCTATAAGTCACTTGTCACCAAATAATTTCGTTATTTAATAAAAATATTAAAACTTCTCCCAAGTATGTTTATGTTATCTTCTTTTATAATAAGATTGTAAATATGTATACCTCCTTGAGAATTGATTGAATTAGATTTTGTCATCAACAAGTAAATTTTATTTCATTATATCATAAATAAACTATTTTACTTTGTTTAATAGTGTACATAATATATATAAAAATTGATTCTATACATTGAAACGTTTCATGTTTTAATTGGCATATAGCTTTCAAGAGCGGCTAGTAATTGATTTTGAAAAGAAGATAAAATATGGCATTCGGCCAAAATTCCCGAAGCAGGGTCGCTTGTGAATCAACGGCCACCTGCAGTACGGTATGGTGGATTAGTAACCAAGCGGGTGCAGTCATAAATCATAAATTACAACTATTTTCAGAGAATATGTAGTCCATGAATATTAATTTTGGTCGATATTTCTGTATCATTATTAGTTGATAGACGTCAACTACTGAATATAGGCGTTTCCCAAACTACTGCATATATTTCGGTCGGTTCTACGAGCAATATACTCTAGCCATTGTCATTGAATCTTTCCTATAATCACAATATGAGATAGTTTGTATAAAAAAATTAACGTTATAAAATTGTTCTATTACCCTCTGTTATACTCGCGACGCAAAATATGTAATACCTGTATAAGCCCTGCAGTCAATCTCATAATACGCTCTAATATCAGTATATTTTAAAATCTTTCTGTTATTACTGATTATAATATGCGTTTTACCCTGACTTTTTAATAATTATCTAACACAGCTTACCTCAAAACCACACATTTATAATTTATTTAATTTAATACACATCCTGTCCTTAGCGGACGTCCATTGCGTCACGTGTGACATTCACTCTCTAATTACCGTAAATATATTTCATGCAGAAGATTTCTCACTCGAATTAACTAAAAAAACCTTTTAACTTTATTATTTATATTTAATTTATTATATTAATTTCCATAACATTATGTTGTCAACGTGAAATAAACTAATTTTTAAGCAGTAATATTTTATAACAAAAATATTAAAATTCTTTTAATAAATATCCGTCTACTTGTTATGCACTGGACAAGAGTCGATACAAATTTATTGGCTTGCATACAACCCACGACAAATATGTCGCCAAATTGAAATAAATTTGATGAAATCTTTCTGGCAAGTGCTTTATTTGTTTATTATTTTAGTGCCGTAGTATTACATGACCTCACGGAAAATTTATAGGTGTATAAAAATATTTTTGTCTCTTTAAATCATACCAGAACATATTTCTGTAATAAAATCTCGTTTTTTATTGAATTAATATGTAAATAGCCTGTCATTAGTTAACGAAACTTATTAACTATAAATTAATAGAAAAAATCGTCATACAGAAGCAGGAAAACATATATTCAATATTATTATAAATACATGTAAAACAATTTCTTTAATTTTCAATATGGTTTTATTCTCAATTATTTACAAAACCAGTTGCGAGATTGTAATGTTATATATATTATACATATATATGATGTGAAAATGACACAATTTCAACATAAGTTTACAGGTTTAAATAAATGCTTTTTATGGGAGAAAAGAAAAAAAAATATGTTTTTTTTTCTTATGTAACAATTGTTATAATTTTTACGAAGAATCTAGTTTTGACAATTCTTTTACTTTTTATTAAATACGTAACATTCATGTAAATATAAATAAATATTTTTAAATTATAATAACTTATATGATATTTTTGTTACTATATTAGTTGTTAATTATTATTTCTGAAAAACATACCGAAGCTCGCTCAAAACATTTTAAAGGTCACTGCGTTATTTTTTCTGTCTGTCTATCTTCGGCACGGTTAGTATAACTCTTGAAGCGATGACTCTCCACTACAGCAGCAACTCTCAGCATAATGTCGAAATGCTGTGCCAAATGATGTTTAAAACTGCCTTTTTCTAGACAACTGCAATTTAGTGATTTATCTATTTTAAAGACACTTTTTACGTAAAATATATTAAAAATTTTGAGATCCATTTGTTATCTTTATAGCTGTTTTCATTTTATTTCAAGTTTTAAAACTGCAAGGCATTTTATTTTTAGGCCTAAATTATTTTAACTTGTTGATTAACGGTATTTCTTTTTAAAAAATGAGAACAAGAACTTTTAAAAAACTGCAGTAACACAGCCGACTCCTCCAGCGGACATTATAGTCAATAATTTTTACTTAAAGGCAGAAAGTATTCTATTTATATTATAAAATTATTAAATGAAAATTGACATACGGAATCACATTTAATATCTTAAAAATCTTAGCTTTTATGTATAAAGGAGTTAATATCGCGAACTATTCACTTGATTCGAATACAGCTTTTTATAAGAAAGCATATACCCCGCGTTGCTGTTTATCTACAACTACCTACAGTTACAAACGTCTCGATAACCTTTTCTTTCCTCTAATTTAATAACATTTACTTTGTAAAGTAAAATAGAACGTGACGTGAAAACTGCCGGGTAGCGGAGGGCCCTAAGCGAACTACACAAGTTTTCTTTACAGCAAGTCCTGAGCTACAAGATTATATTCTCGGTATAACCAAGGTTATTATCGCCAATTCTTTTTATAGATTTCCTATATGAATTTCGCTATTGTGATAAAAATATACACTTCCGAAAGTAGTTATCAATACCATGAACAGTGGAATCTTTTGACGCGACGTACCATTGACTTATTTTTGTAAGAATTAAAATAAATATTGTTTCACTGGAATCACATCAACCGGTACCATCAAGAATTGCCATTATGTTCCCTTAACGCTACAGCATAATTCACACTCCATCCACTTGAAATACAGTCGCGAATACCGTAGAACGAATTTTTCCAATAAAGCTCCAGTAAAAGATTTGTTAAAGGTATGCGATAAATCTTTTTAGGAAATAAGGTATAAGGTTGGAATTCCTTTAGCAGCGTAGGGTAACTTACAGGACCAATGTAGGGGAGCGAAGGGAGAAGGGTAGGTCAACGTCCCCACCCTGCGAGTTTCAGATGGATGAGTGAAGGTTTCGTAGACTCCAATGCGGAAGGCAGCATAGCGTCACTAGCTTATACTACGCTCAAAGAACCATACAATAATATATTTTTGCTTTTACTTTTATGATGCCTACTTACACTTTTAATAATGACCCATGTAATCAAAATTAATATTTTTCTGTTATCGACGGGCTTGAGAAACACAAACTTTCAGTCTCTCGAACATTAACACATGAATTGCGAAGAAGTTTATGTCTGTGGTATTGTAGCGTTCTAGTTGTAGGATGTAGCGAATGGAGATTGTTAGTTCGGATAACAAAGCAGACTCGGGAACTAGGAACGGTAAACGCAGCGGAGTCGCGCCCTATCGGCGCGATCGGCCCGCCCGCGCCACTCCACCAAGTTTTTGGGTCAAGCGGGTTGTGACTGGTGCGGTGCGGCGTGGGGCCGAAGCGGGAGGCGAGAGGGAGGGGGGTGGAGACGGTGAGAAGGAGAGACAGAGGGGCTGGGGAAGGCCTCGGCGAACGCTACCACGTTCACGTTAATTTACTCTCTAATACAATACACCTTATTTGTTTACGGAAATTATTAAATTATCATTTCATTGTCTTCATATTTACTATTATTCGTCGTTTATTGCTCCTTTTAAATAAATCTTTGTTACAATTGACCATCATTTAATAATTAAAAAGAAACTACTTTATTCAAAATTTCAACTCATCGTACTTCCTTTTAAAATACTGTTTCTATAGTTATTTTTAAAAGCAGACAATGATAAAAGACAAATACTTTTATAAATTATAATTGAAAATCCTTTAATTTATTAAAAAATCAGAATAAAAGTAATGAGTTTTTTTATCATTATTCTGTGCAACTTAAATCTAGATAGCAATATCACTTATTAAAGTATAGTCATATCAAAAATGTAGGTGATACGGGGTTACTTTCACAACTCATACATACATTCAGCAAACGTTGCGTTTCATAACCAACAAGTCAACCGATCGAAAAGCGGAATTTTATGGATTTCGATTTCTCAAGTTGTTTGAGAAGTAATCCAGCCTCGTCTCGGCATTGTGGAGCAATCTCGAGAGAACTTCACGATTATTACGGGATACGAGGGCTTCTCTTGCGTATAGCGTACCCTTTAAGAGCACAGTGATCAGTTGGCGACTAGGTAGCAAAAAAATAAAACTTTTTTCCTACAAAGCCTCCTGGGCAACTGATTTTTACAATAAATTTCTTAAAAAACTTTACCACCGTTTTGACTACAAGTAACTTAAGTTTCTGTTTAAGAAATAAATAATGTAAGATTATCAGTAAATAACAAACTTATTATACCTTAAAAGTTAACAAGAATTACTATCTTTAATACATTATGGTATGAATATTGTTTTTGCACGTTTGTCATCTGTGTTATTAATTTTTTAATTAACATGTCCTGTATTTTCATCATAAAATCTTTATTTAGCAGAAACAAAATCAATTCTTTATCTAATAAAAATTAATAGTTAAAAATATGAATATATAATATATATATACTAGGTTTAATCTTTTACTTTATAGTTATCTATTTTACTGTAAAACCTATTTACAGTTAAATTTATGGAGGCGAAGTTATTAAACATTTCCGTGATACTAAAAAATCGATTCTCATGACACAATTTACCTCCTTATCTGTCTCTCTCACGCGAACGCGAATTAAAAGCTAACTTCATCCCCAACAATACGCACTGCGACAAACATTGTGAACCTTCGAATCAGTCCGCTTACTTACACACATGCACTTAAAACTACAATAGTTCATTAGTTTGGACTACTATGCGAATGAAATCAATTATATTCAGGAGGAGAATATTTACTGCAATCATTAACTTTAAGAACGTTTGTCTTTAATTTAACTCCATAAATTACGAAATCCTATCGTTATTCTAATTACATTCACAATAAACTTACTCTCATTCATAGTGCTTAAAAAACAAGAGAAGGTAATAAAAATTATATCGACTGAAAAGAATAAAATGGTAGTACTTCGCATTTTCACTTAAGCTAACTTTATATAAAATATCTTCGCGGTTGATGTCTAATATCACTTTTTAAATTTTTAAGTTTACTACATTATATCTGAAGATAACACTAACAAAAAATAAAAAGATTATTTTTATCTAATTCCTTCAATTTAATAAGCGTCAATTACCGTTGATCACAAGTTATATTACAAAATGTAATAAAATAGAAATAAATGGAAATTGTTCCCAACATTCACAAACTTCGTTTAAATTATTTGCACTACAATTAAATATCGTTATCAATTCATCTTCATAAAACAAGGCAGTGAATTGAAAGGGCTATATTTATCAGGGTAAATATATTATATTACGCATAATGCATTGTGGAAATCAGCACAAATATTCTCACTACAAATAAAAAACGTATGGCACAATATCAACAATGAATTTAGTTCGGTATTCAAAATTACACGTTGAGAGCGGATTAGGGTTACCCGCAAATTCGTACATCTCCATTCATAGGGCTAACCATATTATTATTAAATAAAAACAATAACGTATTTGAAAAAAATTTAATTAGAGCATAAACTATCATAATAGATACCGTTGCATGCCTTTATTTCTTTCCTTTTAAATATGAATTTAATATTCACTAATATATAAAATAAGTGTGTTTAAACCAAAAAGTTTTTTTATATATATACGATTTGTCTTGTAATAGCAGCCTGTGAAAGAGAGCCGAAACGACCGCTATCAATTAATAGACATTTGCATTTGTGAACGCATTTCAGTTTCCTTCATCTGTTTGTGTCATATCGCAGACGAGATACTTTATTACAATGACGTAGTCTACTTTCAGCATGGTGAATAAAATTATTATCAACTATTACAGGTCTATTTCTGCTGATTAACAATAAGATAAAAATAATTAAATAAACTCTATGACGACGTGAAAAAAAACTTATAATTTTAAAACTAGCAAAAAAAGAATTCAGACATAAAACAACTAAAATGACTTTAGAAACTAGACTACGTGATTTCTAAAAAAGTTTTATAGAGTTCAGATAAAGGGGAAGTATTCTTATTAAAAATTAAGACAGATATATGCATTAACCCATCTACTATAGAGAGAGCCGAAAATTGCGAAAATTTCTAGTATGGCTCTTTGTCTCTAACATTAAAAAACTTTAACTGTTATATTTGAGAAAATAAAAGAATATACATAATTTATAACCTCAAAAAAACTAAAATAAACAGAATTAATTTTAAATCCTTGACTCGGTTTTATCGGAATAATATTTTTTAACGTGCAATTTTAAATACTTAGACGTACCCTAAATCTAATGTAATTTCAGATTGTGTTAAGTCAAAAAGTGATCATAGCTGGTGAAACGTTGTCGTCCAGAGCACTCTGTCACGAGAGATCGAAAAAATACTATCATTAAACTCGTATAGTTTAGCATATTTTGCAATGTATGTACATCTTCATCGTCATCATTCTTACCTCATAGAACTTACTACGCACCTTTATAAAATTGGTAATAGAAAATTTATTTATTGCGTCCTATTATTTTCAATAAAGGCATGAGGCAATTTAAAAACCATTTGCACCAAGAAACGGGACAATAAAGTAAGGATTATCTATGGCCGTAGGCGACGAGTCGCAACCTTTAAATCGATAATTGTTTCAATTGAATTTAATCTTCAATAGTATGTAGTACTAGAGTAGTTTTATATGAAATTATATTTTTTTGTAAATTCGATTTTTTATATAATTTGTTTGACACATGAAAATTGAGTCTTCGCCGAATTTAATCGTGTATTCGTTATTATCGAATCAGTTAACTAAATCCATAGTAAATAATATAATAATACTTTAATACAAAATATTAAACTAGAGATAAAAACGAAGTAAAATAAAATAAATTTTTATCAAATTTGAAATATCTTTTTATATTAAAACAAAATAACGACAGGTTGAACTACTTCAAACAAATTTAATTATTCTACAAAGCTATGAGACTATCATAATGTTTACCTGATGGTACGTGGAACGCCCATCCATAATAATGAGGAGCTAGTTACTATAATATACGTGTATCAGACAACATTGAGACACGAAATGTTAAAGAACGATATACCAGAAATTTCTTTACATACAACGCTCTGCTAACTAAAACCAGAAAGTTTGGCGGCGAAATAAGCACTGTGATGGATTCCACCTTATCTTATAAGAGAACTTGGTTATTATTTTGGATAACCCCCCTTGGCTCTTAAAAATAAATTATAAATTGATTTGTAAAAACAGACTAAAAAGATATTAATTGAGGAATGAACAGTATTATTTCACGTAAAAATTCCTGCCTACAAAGTGAAGACGGCGATAAATGGCTCGGTGCAGGCCCCGTCCATCTCCCGTTTTATAACTTTTAATTAACCACACTTTTAGAATTTAAATTATTTTATCGATTCTTTATAGCTATCCTCATTAATACCAATATTGATTACAGAATAATTAATCATCGACAAGCTAAGAATACTTTTATGATCATCTCTACATAATATTTTCACTTTTGATAAGAAGGAATTTAACCCTCGGATTATCATTAAACGATCGTCAAGTTTAAAAAAAAATTAACAAACTAAAGGCCATTTGTCATCGTAAGTTAATTTAGCCTAAGTCGAAATAATCTGCCTCTTATTATAATTTGCCAATGCTTTACCACAAAACCGACTGTTGAGATAGCAATAACAACAAAGTATTTTAAGACTTTCATAAATGCCTGTAATATCATTTTCGTTCAGGTATACACAATAATGCCTCAATGAAAAATAATATAGGATCTTTAATCCTGTAAGCTACGTGGTAAAAGAAAAAACTCATAATTATTGATAATAATGGTCTCGGATATCATCGAGAAATAAGAAAAGCAATTGAAATAGAACAGATGACCAAAACATCGTAGCTATAAAGTATAAGTATATTATACTTTTTAATTATACTATTGGAGCAAATGGACGAGCTCTTTTTTCATTTAAAAACATACAAATTACTTTACTAATAGATTTTTTAATTAATGGCATCATTTGGCATAAACTATATATCTATACATATACAGAAGTAGTTCATATCGAAATGAGTTATCAAATGTTACGGGATTATAATTAGAAATACACACTAACGAAATGGAATTTAAAGTACTTCATAATATTAAGGAAATCCCAAATTAAATTAACTAGTATAAAAGTGCTGTAATGAAATGATTTCAACGCATCGAAGCTAAGTGAATTGTATAATTTTTTAAACTTCTGCAATTGCTTATTTCTTGTTACTTAATAAAACTACATAATTAAAAAAAAAACTTGTACAAATTACAATATTAAAGAAAACCGCTACAGGAATCAAAGGTTGTCGCGAAAGATATCTTGGTGAGTCGAAGAATTTGTAAGCATGCGGCGTGGCGGTGCGGAAGGCAGGACGTGCGGTGAAACGCGCGCGGT
>DWLS01002684.1:0-17505 GCA_018246255.1 Pachliopta kotzebuea | reverse complement strand
TTATATCTTGTAAGTTTTTCTTGTAATAGTATTAATGTAAACAGGCGTTGGTAAATCAAATAAATAAAAAAAAAAAAGTGATACATCAATCATCATAAAAATTTTATGTATCTATGTGACCTAATAAATATTTTTATGGCGATGGCATAAATAAAAATAGCCTAGTAATTACACTAGTATACAGCACTCTTCAAACGAAAACACTATAACGTTTGCACATTACTGTTTGATGGTAGAAACAGGAACCACCGGTAAGAAAAAGTAAAATAAATATATTAAATCGTTAGTTCTAATCAAATCATGTATTAATACTATAAATATATACATACTAGCAGGACCCATACAGCCGGACCTGGAGATCTGGTGACCTGTAACACGAGTATGACACCTATCACTGGCACTGACGGTCCACAAACACATTGTGAAATGTATGTTGATAGCTTCAAATTCTATTTTTGTAAATTTCTTTGGTTTGTGTTGAAAAAGATATTTTTACATGGAAACAAAGCAACTCCTGCGTTGCTAAGCTAGTTTTATATCAAATAATTTGATGTTACATAACAAAGCATCTGCAAATCACATTGTAGTCAAACAGTGTCACAATGGCGAAAAAATAATCGTGATAAACGAGGGTCGATTATTCCGTTCACCTGATCGACAGCATCTCCGCAGCCGTTTCAATCAAAGTCAATTTGCAAATCAATTTTATTTGCGGCATAATTTTTCGTTTTAAGACAAAGCGGCAACTGGGTTGAGCTTACACGTGTCTTCAATTGAATTAATATAGTTTGCGACTGATAGCATCGCTCCCGCCGGCCAGGCCGTTAGGTAGCGAGATCCAAATTCAAATACATATAAAGCCTTCCTACAACATTAACTGTTCATTAAACTTTTAATTTTTTACACATGGCCAGTAGCAAACAATAACTTTTTTATTTTTCGTTGTTGCAGTTGTAAAATGCATTTACTTTTAAATTGACCAGCTTGTATTAAAACATGTGTTTCTGTTATAAAGGAATAGTAATAAAAACTTTTAAAATATGCCGCTTAAAATTGTTTTGGAATAATTGAATAGGGTCTTTGTCGTTATTTCTTAATAACCACTATTTTAGTAAATGAAACACATTTTGTTTGTTACATCTGTACACCAGCCGTGCTCCGTCTGTGGATTAGCCGGTGTTCCCGCCATTTCACTGCCCTTCATCAGCTGTCGGCTCCTTTGTTATTAGGACCTCTAAAAGAATTTATGTTTTAAATGGTGTACAGTAGCTATTTACTATAATACATGAATGTTCATTCTGTACATTGAATGTATTAGCTGCGATTGTTGTTTGAAACCACATTAGTTTCAAATTGAAAATTCAAGTTTAAATGTTACTTATGACATGATTGCGAATTCCTTAACAAGTCCCGTCATTTCTCTTACATTTTGTTCCCGTTATAATATTTATTTATACTCTAAATATTATATACCAATTTTAAATTTGAATATTTTCATCTATGTACATTATACAATTAAATTTATGTAGGAAGATACATTTTCTCGTTTTGATTTGCAAAGGAGAATTTAACTCCTTTGTTCATTGATGACCTAAAATTTTAAATATTTCGTTCAGATTTTAAAGACTTGCTTTGTGTATATTGTTATAAAAATTTTTTTGAATGTACATTAAACAATTCGTGCAACGAAGCGATCGCAACCCCTTTTGAATTTTTTTAATCATAATAAATCTTGAGCGCGTGCAGAACAATACTTCCGACCCCTACTAAGGTTGGCGCGTGACTGACGCGTGCTGCTCGCGTGTCTCCATCTATTGTATTAAGTTCTCATTATCTCTTAACGAAGGTATACTGTTTATTGTGAAGTACCGCCTCTTGCCTCTTAGCAGTTAACTATTTACGACGAATATATTCATAATGATGAAAATATACATTCGCGTTATAAACTTTATATTCGTAATTATCACATTGTGATAGACAGCAAATCAGACAAACATGCACATTTTTGTTTGTGTGTTTGTTGTTGTTTAATGTTTTACCCTCTTCACAGGTAAGATTATCCTTATAGTCTCTGTATACCCGTATTGAAGTAGGGTTAGCAAAGAGGAATTAATTTTAATGAAAAGGCAGCATTGTCCTTGTAATCATTTCAAATATTCTTCGATTCTTTGATTCAGCCAACTCTGATGTAAAGTTATCTAAAGTAAATAAGAACTACTCTTATAGACAAAAATAATATTATTTTTAATAAAAAAATCTGCAGGTGGAATATCATGCTCGAGCTGGTAATAACGAAATAATCGACTATATAATAACAATATATTAAATGAAAGAATACCGATAAGATGACGAGACGAGAAATCCTCCCACCTGATAGTAAGTGATACGCCTGTTCGTAATAAACTGGCGCTGGTAAAGATTGTATACAAAGCATCACATTGCGGTCGTCGCCTTGAGATATAAGTTAAATCTTCTTACCCCAGTATTTTTTTCATATATATTAACATCATATTAACTAGTTGTAATGTGGTTAAGCGAAATAAATTTCATCATCATCATCATCATCTCAGCCTATTGCAGTCCACTGCTGAACGTAGGCCTCTCCAATAGGAAATAAATTTATTGGCAATTAATTCATAAGTCACCTCAAAGGAACCATCGCTATGAAGCGAACAAGTTTACACGAGGCATTATGCAGTTATAAATAAGCACTCGCCCGTTACCAAACATCCAAATAGACACTTCCACCAGATGGCCGAGGATATCCTGAGAGCAGCACATTGCCTGATGCACAAGCGGGTAATTATAGGCGGGGGATAATGTTACCAGATCACGGAGCAGTGCACCGGATATAGCTTTGACTTTGTTCACCAAATTATCCAACTACAAATAGCCATTGACGTTTCTTATTATATTTCATTGCATAAAGGAGCAGACCATTTTAAATTAAATTATTAATAAATTAGGCTTAGGTTTAAGTATTTATAACTTAACTTATCATCAGTTATTTCTTAATAAGATTTCAAAGCTTTTAGTTAAGTTTTAACTGTAAATAGTTTCAGCACAGAATTCAGCTAGCTGTACAGATGTTTGTTTATATTTAAGATATTTAAATTAAATTGGCATAAAATCCAATTTTATATAAAGTATATTTGATTATTATTTATTTATTGTTATATAATATTTCATAGTTTAAAGGATTATCCGAATAAATAATAAAAGTGTGGATAGCGTTACGGTAAGGAACGCGTGCGCAACGCCCGGTCCCACTTGCCAGTTGATCGCCACAACGGATATCGGATACTGAGTTTAATTTTTTTTTTATTTAATGCCTCTTTTAAAAAAGCTAGATAACTAATTTTATATTATTTATTTGTTTTTTTATTCGTTGAGGCGATTGGACGAACAAGACCTTACCTGATGGTAATCGACACGCTTGCCTATAACGTGGCACTGGATAAATAGATGTACACAGTACCATATTGCGCTCGTCGCCTGAGACATAGGGAGTTGAGTCTCGTTACTCCAGTAATTCCTCTAGCATACAACACCCTTCAAACCGGAAGACAGTTATGTTTGCACATTACTATAAGAAATAAGAACTGCGGTGATACCTACCTAGACCGTAACCGGCAAAAGGGACCTACCAACATTATTTCCAATTATTACTATAATTAACCTTTCGGACTTATCCAAGATCGAAGATACTACTTACAGATGCACCCCTACTGCATTCATATAATTTATTTGAAGACTACTATTAAGATCATATGCAAATCAAATTGTTTTAATTTCTTCTATATCCTTTTCAGCAGTTAATGATTTTGCAGCAATGTGATCATTATATTTATCTTATATAAATCTATCTAATAGTACGATTTTTATATATCACCACAGTACTAGTATCTAGATTGTAGTTTCAGTTCGTTCAAACCTTTATATTAACATAGACAAATTTGGCTGCGGCTTCCGTTTACTATTTGTCGCATTATCATATACTATCAACATTTTTAGTGTAGTAACAACTTGATTTATATAAAAAGATAACTACAATCTGATTTACATACTTTCAAATGTTGTATAAAATTTTAAACATAACAATAAATATGATTAATATATAAACAGTTTAATTTTACCAGCTAAAACCATTGTAACACTTACAATGATTATTAGGATAAGTACTAAAGTTTATTAAAAAAAAAAAATAATGTCAAATATTTAAAACTCGACTAAAGTCGTAACATTTTGTCCGTGTAGTGAATATGATACATTTTTTCAAGTTTATCTCATAAAAGAGAAGAATAAAAAATGTAGTAGTTTTTTCCTCCTCTAAAGAATACATAATGAAACGTTAGTTGCATTTGATTAAAGAGAATTAAAACTATATTTTTTACAGGTTTAGCATTTTTGGAAAATGTTTATGCCTCTGATTGAAAGTTCAGGATGTCGTACTTCCGAAACAAGCGCTCGTTTGAAACACAATGAGTAATGGCGTCTCGGTTTGTTTATGTTAAAAATAAACGCGTGATAATAAACACAAAGGTAGCATGTGTCAGGAGTTAACGGAGAGGGAGAAATAATAAGATTAAGAGGTGAAGGTAATATATTCTAAGAAATCTGTACATTACATTTATAAACAAAAAGTTAACACGGAAAATAGTACCGGTAAAGCAGAAAGTAACACTCCCTCTTCTTCGTAAAAGGCGACTAAGAAATGAGTCGCAGTATAGTTAGTGTATCGCTTAACGAGTAAGATATTACTTCTAGCATGCACTTCTTAACCGAAAATGAAGAGTAAATCAACAACATTTTCAAGAATGACCACTTATAAAATAAATGCTAAATACTTTAAAAATTGGTGAAAGAAGACATGTGCCGATGCCACATGAAGCGGGTACAGGGCATGGTGGTGGTGAAGAGATCATCATCAAGCGATAGACGTCCACTGCTGGAAATAGGCCTCTCCAAAGAGTGGAGGGATCTAACCCGTCTCTAAACACGCTAGCCCAATATGGGTGATGGGGAGCCAGAGCCTCGTTTTTTAATTAGTTGAGTGCACCACGTGCAGATGATGTTAGCTCGGATCCCGTGAAGGGTTATGTGGGAACCCTTACACCCTCTGATGAAGAGATACTAAAATTAAATGCAATAATTAGCTTTTTGTAATTAGCTTTATAGATATTTTCAATGAAGTAAATTCTTTCCTGGAAGGCCCTGTACGAGGTGGACTGGCAACCTGATGTAGATCGTAGGAAGGAAGACCAATTGGAATGGAGTACTATGGGAAGGCCTGTGTCCAAAGTTAGGCGTTTATCACCTAATAATTGATTGATTAAAATTTTATCCTTTCATTTCTCTAAAAGTCGGAAAAAAAATCGTTCATAAATCAACATACACGAATGCAGTTAGGGGTTTGAACAAGATCTCTGGGGACATGTTGGAACCTCATCACCACTATAATTGCGCTTCTTGTAATCCTTTGGGACGTTAGAAAACTACACCACGCGTTGTGAACGATAAAAAAACTATATTGCCATAATTATGAATAATGTACTTAAATTGTTTAAAAGGTGTAAATTATTGAATTTTAAGTTTACTGGTAGTAGGTCTCTGTAGCCGGAGACCATCTAGGTCTATCACCGCAGTTTTTATAGCAGCCGAAAAACAGTACTGTGTTAACATTACTGTGTTCCGGTTTGAAGGGCGGTAGTGAAATTACTGGGGTAAGGAAACTTAACATCTTATGTCTTAAAGCGACGAGCGCAATGTGGTGCTGTCTATCTTAACTAGTGCCACTTTGTTATGGGCGAGCTTATTACGTACTATCATTTGAACTATTCGTCACATCGCCGAGATAAATAAAATAAATAACTATTAATAAAGACATAATTTAATTCAGTATTACTGATAAAGCACTAATTGCTACGAAAAATATGTCTATGCAAATGTAACTGTTCAGTATTAAACTATTTTAATGTTTATAGCGTTGCAATTGATACTATACTGAGACCGTCTTCTCTATGAACTGCATCTTTAGAGCAGTAGAGAAATGCTTGCCTAGCCAAGGTCTCTAGTTCAATCCGAAGCTACATGTACATACAATTTATTTGATGGTTAGGTTTTTAAACACAGCACTCATAAATTGTAAATCTAACGCCGCATAAATATTGCTTTCGATTGTTAAGATGAAAGCCAGAGTATTCTGAGAGAGACCATATACGGACTCGTCACTTAACACTATTTGAAATTAAGGTCAATTGATGGCCTACTGTAGATAAAAATAGAAAAGTATCTGGTAATACGTTAATGTTTATTATAGGTTAAATTTATAATTTATTTAAATACCTTACTTTTGTAGTAAACACTTAAACATTACCTGCCGTTTTTTGTAATACTCGGTCATAAGATTACGGAAAATTAAGTGAAATTCTAAAAAGTTTATAAGAATGGAAATTTAAACTAAGCATTGAAACTGAATTATTTAGATATCATAAAAGAAAATAAAAACTGAACTCTTTTCACATTCCGTACTGCAGCCTTTCGTTTTCGCCGTTAAGGGTTATCTTTTATACTATAGTACAGGAAGCTATATTGCAATTTTTAGTTTACCAGATTTGAATAAACCAATCGATCATTGATAATTGTGAGAAAAAGTTCAATATGTGTACAATAAACAGTTAACAACAATTATCCGAGTGCTGGGACGTTCTCTCAGAAGGAGACAACTCAAGCAAAGTTTTTTTATTTAAAAACGTTTACGGGCCCTTATTTACGCCTTAAGTAATTTGGTAGTCAATTTAAATCATCGCGGACCATTTTAACATTCCTCGTACCTAATTCAGTTATTTTTTTGTGTCGCGGTGAAAGTCTCCCTCCGATTTACGTATTCACACCGCCTTAAAGAGATACGAACGTGTGACCAATTTTGAACTAATTAAATGCAGCATCCGGCTCATTGGCTGTCAAATCGGCGTATTTAAATGTTTTTTTTTTTACCTCCGAACCGGCGTGCGGTGTAAACAGATACGGTACAGTTTAGTGATACTCCACGGAGGTGCACGAACCTCGCGAAAGATTTATATGGACGTGCTAAAAGGAGGTTTTATTGAACTGCTTTACTGTTGTTCTTATGACGCAAAGGTTTGTCAGAAGTATGAGTCTTAACAACTTCGACAACTTAAAATTAACTTAATTACCTACTTAAAGGTTAACTCATTCGTTTTTTGAGACATTCATCTGAAAGTAAGTGCTATCCTTGCCCATAACAACGTAGCGCTAAGATGGTATACATACCACCACATTGCGATCATAGCCTTGAGTCATAACTTCTCGTTACCCTAGTAATATAATTAGCTTACAGCACTCTTTAAACCGGTACACAGTAATGTTTGTCGGCTGCAATATGAGCTGCGGTTGTGCCTACCTAGACCGTCTCCAGCAAAAGACACCTATCATAGTTCGATCCTGGTCAACTACGTCATGGAGTGTGTAGCTCACCAACCTCATATAATAAATCTGCAGACTTAAGATAATTGCTGTGTTTCGGCTGTCAACATATGAGAAGCAAAGTAGGCGAGCGCACTTCACCATCATCAACCTAACCTAACACACCGTAAGAAACTGGGGAAAAGTTTTGGTTACTGTGGCCGGATACTATATAGATAGTTACCGCCGAGTAGCTTATTCCTTACTGTCCTGATAAAGCTGTAAAAGACGTCAGCCTAATAATATTATCATAACGGAACAAAAGCATTGGCCATGATGTGTAAAAAGTAATTAAAATATACATTGCCAACTTTCAGTAAGATGGAAAGACGATTTAGTGAAGATTGAAGAAGTTGATGGACGTGAAGCATTGCTGGACCTGTTAGTATTGAGTCAGCTTAGAAGAATACTTCAGAGAATGTACGAAGTCTTCGAACTCTCTTACCCCAACAACCCTCTGGTGACAGATGCGATCGACTACGACCACAAACCCAAGACTCATAAACGTAGACTAATCTCACTATCTCAAGGGGTTCCGCACACTACGACCACGCACAACACTGCATATACCATCAACACGCACGCCACTAACCAAACCACCTTCTCCGATACTATCAACACTCGCTCATCGCAACTTCACAACGTGAAGTTGATGCTTTCGGCCACTATTATGGCCGCGAAAGCTTCAACTGCTCGCGGATCCGGACTCTGCGAGCTGAAAAGTTTATATATATTATATAATATAAGGGAGAGGAGAGAGACGAGGGAAGAGGATTTGGGGAAGTAGGAAGAGGTGACGTACACAAGGTACAACCACATTCCGGTGCAGAACTTCCGACACAGGCGAAGGTGGTCGGAGAACGGACCCGAGTCCGTCTTCGACGACCGAATAGACTCGCCAGTTCAATCAATTACATAACCAAGACACATGTAAATGAAAATTCGCCGCCGGATAAATACACTTACACAAGCAGTAGAAACACGAGGTTAGGTTTAGGTTAATATGCCGTAGGCCCTGTAGTCCACGTGCCTAATATCAGATGAGCTGTATACGTCACAAAAGACGAGTCAGCGCTAACATCATCAGAGAATATATTTAAAAATGAGCGCTTAGCATTATTACAGCGAACGTCTCACGATTTCGCACCGGAAACGCGCGTCGTTATTACATTCGCCGATGACATGTGTCGGCGACTCCCGCGCATGTGTTGCCATCACACGGAAAGAATTCGTCGAGAAATTGATGGGATCATTAGTCATATGAAGTGGCAGTTTTTGTCCGTTAATATTTTCGGACCTCACAGAGAGAACGCAATTTTTTTTTTGTTCATTGATTATTTTAGAGGTTACTTAATTGCCTTGTAACAGAGTATTGTTGCTTTAACCGCATTTCTTGCTTTGCCATATTTCCTCTAGATGACACATATTTCATATTTTTTTTGTTTTTAAGAATAACATAGAAATTCTACACAACGCTCTAAATCCATAATATATACGTATTTTTCCGTATATTAAAAATTAATATAACAACAGACTAAATTCTTTTATGGAAATTAAATTTATGTTCTGCTGTTTTAATGTACCCACAGCTTGGACTAAAGGTCGTCCTTCACAAAGAAAAAGTAGCCAAATGTTGGGTTAGCGGAAAGAAATTAATGTATATTTTTTTGTCAAATATTTCAGAAAAATAAATTCTATTTATATACTAAAGTAAACAACATAGCGTCTAGAGATATTTTTACGACGGCCACAAAAAACAAAATATATAAAAACTGACCTACTCGTATTGTATGCTTATACATTTTGTTTAGGTTTATTTCTTCTGCGACATTCAACCCCAATTGTACCAGGTAACGAGGCTAGTAGGAAATTTGTATGATAAAAAGTCTCCTTAATCGGATTCAGAATCTTACCTTTTACGTAAAAAATTTAAGTTTCGTCCTTCACACAGTCTAGGAGGTTGAATATTATAGAGCTACTTAAGGGATAGAGGTTAAATATTAATTTATACTAAAGCTATCTGATACCAAGGAGTAGATTTTTTATTACGAATCATCCAAAAAATTCTGTGAAATGCAGTGTATGGGTATTATTTTCAGTATTATACCTCTGTTTATTTATCAGCTCCCTAAATTTGCTTTATTCCCAATACCGTCAAAATCTAAATTTTGTAACTATCACTACGGTAGATTTATTGGTGGTATATCTCTGGTGTCCAAGATCCTCTACGTAGCTATCATCGCAGTTGCTATTACAGCTGACAAATACTGTTGTGCAAACATTACTGTTCTCGTTTGAAGAACATTTTAACCTAGTGAAATTACTGTGGTAACGAGACTTTACACATTATATCTCATGGCTTTACAACCAATGTGGTCATGTATATACCATGTTGACCAGCGCGAAGTTGTCGTGGGTAAGCGTATTTTTTACAATCAGATGATACTATGAAATTATCAATTAACTATGAAAGTTTGAAAATATTCTTCTTTTATCCAAAAACTTCAGTTCTCTGTCTGTCGTATAGCGAGTTACTCCTTTCAGTATATTATGTCGTTAAAATAATGTCGGCTCATGTCTACGAAACTTTTACCTCTATCGTTGCACAATAGGGTAGAGGCGGTATTGGTGCAGGTGTGTGCACAAAAAAAATCGAAAGGATTCGCCGCAGGTGCGCCCCGGGGATCAGGTGCGAGGATCGGATTTGGGTTAGGGGTAATTATAGCTGACGGTGACTTACGTAGAGCGCTGCTGTCGCCCCCCGCGGGGTGCTCCATGGCTTGCTAAATGAGACGCTGGTGAACTACACAATCTGTTAAATTAATATTCAAATTCATTTCATTGTAGCAAATAATCTATAATATTATAACACGACGAATCAGCAAGTAAATTATATGATCTCAATAAAGGTTTAAGGCAATACCAATATCGTCCACAATCTAAAGAATCTCACGGAACCGTCAATCAAAATCCCTTATTTATATGTCTAAGGGGATAATTCTTATAACTACTACTACATACTACTAATATTACACAGATTTTTACACTGTTTTTTTTTCTACAACAGATTGAGTTTTAATCTCAAATTCAGATTGTGCTAAAATTAGATGGTGCAGGAAGTACTTTAAGGTCCGAGAAATTTTAAATTTTCCTTAAAGTTAAATACTAACGTATTAATATGAATGTTCAGAAATAATATTTTTTACAGATGAAATGTTTTTACCGTATATGATTTTCAATACTGATTATTATTAATTATAATAATTATAACAAACTCGGCTACATCTCTCAAATGAAGTAGTTAAATAAAACAAACTGCTTTGTTAGACTAAATAGATGATGTGAAACTTCTCAAGTATATTAAAATGTTATATTATGGGACATAAATAATTGCCGTTGCTTGCGATCATAAATATTTAAGAATGACAGGCAGAAAATAGGACTCGTGTTTTGTAGTGGCACCTGCTAAATAATAAGATAAAATTATAGAGTATGTAATAATTACAATAAGCGATGGTGCTGTTGAATCAAATCGTTTAAAGTGAACGATTGAAAAGCCAATGTATAAAGAGTATAGATTTTTTTAATTGAAATTAAGTAATCTTTTTGTAAGAGACGAAGAAGGAAGACACCTTTGGTTCGTAGCATCAAACCCCGGATCGAAATATCGCAAGATTTTCTCTTTACGGTATTCAAAGCCGCATAGAAGTCACATATCGTTTTTAAAAATTAAATAAATTTAGTTTTAAATACAGTAAGGTTAAAGTTTTTATATATCAAAAAACGTTTTTTCAATAGTCCTAAAAAGTTTTTTAAGTACATGATTCTGTGTATCAATTTTTCTATCGATCAAGTAAGTAAAAACACGAGATATTTTTACATGAAAAGATAGTAAAATATAATTTAAAATGTCTTAAATCGATTTTGTGTTTTCAATGGATATCAATATATTTTTATATCCGCTTAACATTTTACTAAAGATAAAAGAAAACAGGAAATGGTGGCAAGCGAGATTGGTTGACCATGATATGTCTTTCAAAGGCATAGATTCTATGCCTTCTTTGGCTTTCTGTTAAAAAAAAACATGGTGAAGAAACCTACATTTGAAGGTATATGATCTCTGTCAACCTCCAGTCTGTTAGATAACTGGTTTCTATTTCATATCCGACCAATGGATACATTCAAAGGACTCTGAATTTTTATTTATTTATTACCAAAAATAAACACTATTATATAATTATTCGAAACTGTAAAATGTGTGGAAGGTCGTTTAAGCATATTGGGAATTTCAACCAACTGATCGGATTTCGTTAAATTGCGAAGAGAAGTTTGTTTTAAAAGCTCCGTTAATTGCCCAGAGTCGTCCCCATTACTGCTTCCTCGCCTCTGCCTACTCGGAGACGCACATCTGGGAGCAATGTAAAAACAGTATAGAAACATTACGACCTATAAACAGCTCCAACGATAATACAAAATAAACTCTATGTCTTAGAAAATACAGTTTATTTTTGTAGATGAGTATAACAGACTAGTATGGCTGCGAACACCTGTTTCAACCAAAGCGTTTATTTAATCACGCCACCATTAGACAACGCGCCGTATTCCGTTGAGATAAAGGCGATAATTGCTTGACGGCCGTCGGCCTCGCATTCCTGTTTGTTAGGGATGTTCGCATAAATTATTGATATTCCGCTTTGAGGTTGTAGACGGAGGATAAGTCTGTCCTTTCTTTAGCGTTTGTTTTTGTTTTGTTCAGAATCTGAAGAATGTGCGCCCGGAACGAGAACGAGAACCGTTTGCGGTCACTACGGCTACTTTAGACATGTTTCAATGAAATAAATAAAACCCCAATATAAATAACAAACACTTGTTAAAAATTAATTACACGTTACCTATATAACTAATGCAGGAAAATCCATATTTTTATAACAGCTTCTACGTTCGATGTAAAAGAATCGTAGCGTTACAGCGTGAATGTTAAACAATTCCGTATAAGATCAATTTGCTTAGAAATGAGTTACTGGTATGGTAGTTCATTTGCTGAGTCAAATACCAGTTGATCGACGCCAGGTCACGGGGCTAGTTCATAATACACGAGGTGTCGGCGGCCAGCCGGCGCCACGGCGGCAACCACGGCGCCTACTATCCTACCGACCGTATCCTACTGCTCTCTAGTAAAATCATCTTTGTATTACATAGTCTTAGAGTTCAAACTCAAACCGACTCATTTATATCAGCTGTGATTTATTCCAACACTTAAATTCCAGCTTTAATACAAACTAAATAAAAACTAATTTAATTTGTACATATCGTAACACAGAATTCATTCCTCGATTTAAAATTCCGTACGCCAAGTAAAAGAAAGTAATTTTTAAAGAACCGATGTAGTTTTTATATGTTATATTTAATAAGATAACCGAGTATCGAAACATATCGTAATATAATTAGAAAGCTGATCTTAATTTCATCTGAGCCGAGCCGCCGGCTATACTCAGTCAAACAATTGTTCTGTAATCATTTGTTCCGACGTTTGTTGTCCTACATATATACAAATGTACTTGGCGCCATACCAGGTGGCAAGTGTACTGATATGTTTAAACATATATGTATATTTTAGCGAGTAATTATTCAATCTCGCTGTACATGACAGTCCAGAGGGCAGACTTAATACCTACTTGGCGTATTCTACCTGCGAACCCATGAAATGGGAACCCAGGAGAAACAAGTTTGATCTTAGTAATAATTATATAATAGCGATTAACCTATAAATATATGTGAATTAAATCAGACTATTTACTTCAGTTAAAGCTGACGAAGTATTTTCTTGAAACGCTTTAATTGAAGCCTCGATGTTCTTACTTCTCCAATTGATGTACGGAAATAAGACATTCATAAAAATTTCTTTTATTACTTGAAGATAATGATTAAAATATTGTTTACGTAACTAATAGTATTTTTGAATACAATAAACAACAAATTAATTTCCAAAAAGCCATTAGATTAAGTATAGCAGCGTAAAACTTGTTAGTGAGAAAATTTTTGAAAAACATCTACAGACGATAATGAAGGCATGTCAGAAATTGGTAACTTTTATAACAAGATGGGAACGGTAAATTTTTTGTGTCATGATTTTGAGTCAGTGGTTCTAGAGAAAATTTTAAAAAAGCTAGTACACATGTACGTATGTACATGAAATTAAATAAGGTTCATTGAATTACAAAGTGTTATAAAAACTTAATACCTGTAACTAGGCATAAATTTTGATTAGATAGTAATAATATGTCATTTATCTATACAAAAAATATGTAAGAAGAAAAAAATAGAAAATTACCACATTAGGGTAATGTCGTAACCTGTAAAACCGACAACCCTGAGGAGCAGTAGAGTCCGAAAGAAAAATTTAAAATGAAAATGTTACATGAATGCAGAGTGGAAATTATTTTTTTATCTAATTCCTTTATTGTGTTCACTGAGAAGCATAAAATTAGATAAGTCTAGATAAAAATTGGTATTGATAAAAAAGTCGCAATAGCAAAAGGCGATATACTACTTCGGAAACAGCAATCTAGCAATTTATAGCAGGACAACCAAGTGTATAAACAATAGATTTTCTAGCAAAAAGAAACTGATAATTCAAACGTCTTATTCAACGTCACACTTGACAGATCGAAATTTCTTAGTGAACCTCAGCAAAAAGCCAAAAAACTGGATGCTAAACAAAACGCGACGATATTAACGCCGTGGGTAGGTGTCAAAAGCCTTACCTGACCGTTTGACGCCTACGCGGGGCGGCCCCGCGCCGGACACAATATTTACTATCTCAGGCACATTCTGTTTGTTCGGGAGTTATCCCTTCACACCCTCATATTGAGCCCCCTACTCAAATTAAAGTCCAAATATACTAAAACTATTCTCCAGAATTACACTGATCGCGAGTTAAAAATCTTATTAATTTTTTTTAAGATCTGTGAAGACGAATACTTCCACGTATTTGAGGACAAACAGACATAAGTCTCGAAACATGCAGTTTGTTACGCTTATGACTCATATTAATGTGAGCCCTCTTTGTGCCCATAAAAATTCATGACAAAACCTGTATAAACGGCTGGAGGCGAAACTTGGACTTTTTTTTGCGAGTCGTTCCTCGAAACTGAGGAAATGTTTGAGCAAAAAGCGGACGGAACAGGATTTCGTATCGACGTTGCCAAATCTGGACGCGTTAAGAGATGATAAAGAGGAGGCCGCCTCCGCAACCGGGGAACCATGCGGCTCTGGAGAAAATCACAGCAGCAGTAAGCTGAAAAAAAAACATCTGGTTTAACCGTAAATAAGTACAGTCTACCTTTTAGGTGAGGACCATGTACCTGATAGATTAATTTATGTTTACTTATCTATGACAATACCAGTGAAGTAGGTGTGAATGATAACGAAGTAACTATCATTGTGACTTGCATAACTTAATATTAAACTGATTTTCATCATGTTTATGCTGAAAAAAATAATGATAATTTTTAGTTGTTTGAAAATTATCTACAGATATATTATGCAAAGGATTGACTATATCATTCGCTGCCACGTAATACATATAGTGTGGGTAAGATTATACCTATCGAAATTTAGTGGTTTAATTGCGTAATTTTATAAAACAACAATAAATAGTCCATTTGATGTGCCCGTAGTTGATATTAAGTCCTTTACCCACAAGGAGAGTCAAGGTCATTTAAGGCACCACACTGGTCAAATTTGGTTAATGGATCTCGCATCAAAAATAGTTGTTCTTGGACTATGTCGATTTTATCATGATGAGTTTCACAACCGATATGAAAGAGAGATGTTTTAAGAAATTATGTCATATTACCGGATAAAGTCTAATTCTGCCTTCAAACAGTTATTTTTTTATTCGAAGACGCTTGTCCGTAACAACGCGGAGGTGGTTAAGATGGTATACATCAAATTGCGCTCATCGCCTTGAAGTATAAATTGTTGTCTCGTTACCTCGGTAATTTTTCCAGCTTACAAACCGAAACACAGTAACGTTCACACAGTACTATTTCGCGGGCGAGTGAATTAAGGTATAGTTTACATATATAAATATCTATTACCTCTGTCCCTTCCTCTTCTCACTTATATCTCTGCCCATCTTTTCGTCTCTCCTCAAATCCTCTTCCCTCGCCTTTCTCCTCTCCCTTATATTGTTTATATCTTTCTCAGCTCGCGGAGTCCGGATCCGCGAGCTCTGGGTTAGATGAAGCTTTCGCGGCCATAATAGTGGCCGAAGGTATTAACTTCATCCAAAAAAAAACTGTACTGTTTTCCGGCTGTATTAGGAGCTGCGATGGTACCTACTCAGATGGTCTCCGGTAAAAGACGTACCAATAGTTAAGTAGCAATTTGTAAACGTTTCTGTTTGAGGAGCGTTGTAGCTATTGGAAATATAAGGTTAACGATGCTAAACGTGTGAAGGCGACGAGCGGAATGTGGTACTGTGTTTATTATTCTATCAAGCTTCACATCACGCAGCATCCTTATTTAAACGACAATGGCCTGTCTGTCTGTCAACAATTTTCAATCTAGAGAACTACAAGAGGTAAGAGGCTATATTCTCTGATGATGTTAGCGCTGACTCGTCTCTGTGACGTTTATATATATAAGTATCTATCTATTGTATCATCTCCCCCTTTCTCTTCCCACCTTTATCTCTACCTTTTCCTTTTTCCCCAAATTCTCTTCCCTCGTCTCTCTCCACTCCTTTATATTATATATATTTTTAATATGTATATATATTTCAGCTCGCGGGGTCCGGATCTGCGAGCGCGGGGTCCGATGAAGCTTTCGCGGCCATAATAGTGACTGAAAGCATCAACGGCCTATTAACCTAAACCTAACCTAGCGTTGGTAGGAGGCTGAAATTTGGCATACAGACAGATCTCGCATAGGTAAAATCAGAGCTGTTGGAATTTTGTTGTTATGGGGTCGGGGTCGAGTTGTGGGTGCCGTAAGTTTCAGAATTTTGTATGGGCCAGTAGTCAGGTTTAAATCGTGATGGTTTACTCAATTAAAAAAGCATCTAAATACAGTAGCTTGGTTGTTGTGAGGCGCGAACAGCGTGCGAGTGTGTTGTGTAGTGGGTAGGTAAGTAAACGTACGTTTGATGCGTATGCGTGCGTGAGTCACGGGCGCGGCGCACATGTGGACGTGGACGTGGAAATAGCCTGCAAGTTGGAGCAAATGTTCGGATGCGGCCGACGGCGGGCGATCCTCGCGGGCCGCCGGCCGCGCCGCCCCGCCGCCCGGAGAATGCGACCGGCTGGCGCACAGCACCGCACCAGTGATGCGAACCATCGATAACCTAACCGCGCTAATTAAATCGATCCATTCTCAACGGCATTCGAATTTAACAAAACCAAAATAAAAAACACATACAATCGATATCGATGTAACGAACTCAAGACACGCATAACGAAAAAAAAAGAAACCTGTATTAATTTTCGCCCGGTGTATCATAAACGTAATCATAAATTTGATTACCGACTGTAAGTAATGACTCACTTAAAGTAACATGATTTTTTTATCTCTGATAAGGTACAAAGATTTTATTTAAACAATAAATTAATTAATTAAACATTGGTTATAATTAACGTATCCAATTTAATATAATTGGAGCTTTTAATTATTTTTGAGGTCCTGGTTGATATTACATTAAGTACGTTATAACCAACTTCTTCTGTACCTTTCTGTCTACATGTTTTAGGTTAAGTGTAATATTGAGTTCTAATATTTACGTCAAAATTACCTACAGGAACTGCATTATAAAACTGCGGTAGTTTTGATAATCTTACTAATATCTTCCTTTTCTAGGCGTGCATCCGTATAGCTACAGTAACAATGTTATGACTTTATTAATTTTGTATTATTTTTTGTTGCGAATGCAACAATTTTTTTTTTTCGGATGGTGTTGATGCTATTATGGCCGCGAAAGCTTCATCGGACCCTGAGCTCGCGGATCCGGACCCCGCGAGC
>DWLS01002683.1:0-17511 GCA_018246255.1 Pachliopta kotzebuea | reverse complement strand
GTTTTGCCCAATGTGTGGTACCGTGAGCCGTCAGCCGAAGCTTACCACCGGAAATTAGTTACTCGTTTAGCACCACCTACACACGGGAACACGTGTAGGGTAATCAGAATTCAGGTAATTCCTACGGACACGAGTAACATCATCCCCCTAAAAAGTTATAAATAAAGATGTGATTTTTACTGGAGGTAAGTGTCTGTTACCAAAAACCGTCCCTGTAAGCACCATTGCAGCTCCTATTTCTGCTACCAAACAATTTGTGCAAAAAAATTCTGTTTCGGTTTGATGGACCTCATAACTAGTGAAATTGCCGTAGTTACAAAACAATAAATCTTGTCTCAAGACGACAAACAAATAAACTAAAACGACTATAAAAATACTGATCTCTCTGTCCTTACAGCATACATTTTTATACTTATTACTTACAATTCTACAAAAGGCTTAAGAAACTATGTTAAAAATACATGACAAAGAGTAATCTAGTACTACCAAATGAAGTTAATTGATAAATTCATACGGGCGTATTGGATGTAAAAATAATCAAGATCAAAATCAAAAAATTAAACTGCAATCATGAATCAGCAAAGGCAGTAACAAGATGAACATATTCCATGTACGGAAACAAGATGCCACCGGCTGGCTGGTGCGCTAGACCACCTGGGACGGTGGCACAATGATTCTGTTTTTGTCATATGTCCTTTCCTAGTTGCATAATACAGAAGCGTGCTAAAAAAACCTTTGTGTAATCGATCTTCAGTTCTATTTACCAAGAGTGATTGACCTGTACATTACTTGATTTTTTGTAAAAGTTTTAAAACAAATTAAATTTAACAATTGCACTGTAAATCTTTATATACTAAAGGCCCTCTGATACTTCCAAGTATTTTGGCCGATTTATTATAATTACGGTTTGTTAGTCTAAACCACTAGAATATTGTTAATATATCATCGCTACACTAACAAAATATATAATAATTACCAAACTACTTTATGATACAAAATCAAACATGTAGTATACTTCCGTAGAATGTACCTAATCTAAAATTTTTAAAGATATTAAACTTTATCAAAATTGTTAAAAGAAAACTAAATGTGTGATGAATGCTTTGCAGCCACGATAGCAACGGAGGACTGATAGGAGTCATCGCTGACCGCATAGTTATCACAGAGTTACAACTTTTTACTTATTGTTTACAGTCTAATCTGCGAAGTATGAGCGCACTGTGTTTTATTCCAGTGGTATACCTGATATTTGATTTGGTTTTATTCTAAATCCTTATAATTTAGTTTAATTGAAAGATTTTTCCTTGATTATCATTATTCATTAAAGCACATTAGGGTGTCAGTAGCAACGGTATTGCAAGCAAAAGTGTGACGCCGTACATTGAATGCGGGCACACAATTAGCAGCACGTGTCATGCTGAGAACCTCTCAATAAGAAATAAATTTTAATGTAACTTTATTCTTAACCAATCATTTATTCAATTTAACAGCCAGCCGCTCGCATGGTAACGCGGAGGTCCCAGACTTTACTATAATGTTTGCACAATACTTATTCTGTCTTATGTCAACGATATTATGTGAGCGGCTTACTATTTTGTAATATGCATTAAGTGATATAACAAATAGTTCATTCCTCATTCTAAGTACAGTACTAGATACAGTAACTTATTGATATTCAGTTTCTCTTTACATGTCTACAATGCGTCTGTTGTAATAAAATTTAGATGTCTACGTTATCCTATTTCCTATGGTTAGATGTGTCTATCGGCTGGTAATGTTAATGTTATTAAATTATTACATTCAGTTTAAACTCTTTTTAATTCCAGTCAGAGTTTTAACAAATTCCCGAAAACAATTATATTATACAGACACAACTGCTACAATATTGGTAACATACTTGTACAATGATTTAAAGAATAAATAAACTTATTTTTGCACAAATACTAACAACACTAATGTCCTCTGTTTATATCTAGTGATCGGTAACAAATAAGAGATTGTTGAAAAAAAAATTATCGTCCTTATATTTCCGATCGGTTGTTTTGCTATATAACTGGTTACAACATAAAAATCATCTCACGTTCAACGCCCGGGTCATCTGAACATCTGGATACGGGGACAGTCTATTACCATAGAGTTATTGCGTAATATTCTAGTCGGGCAGATGTGCGAGCTGATTGCTCTTGGTATATTTAGCTTACAGGTGCTGCACAGCCCCACGTGGTTCCTTAGGGCTGCTGTCGAAGATAGGGCAAATTCTAGAATAGAATAATTATAAGAGTCAAATATTGTAACTTTTCATTTATATACAAACAAAGGGAGGAAAAAGGCCGTCCCGTCTGAAAAATATTCTGGAATAATTTGTTTCAACAAAACACTTTCCTTTCTTATGAGCATTTACTATTGTGATAAAAAACATTTTCAACTTTTAAAATTATACCAAGAATACAAAAATCGTAAAAAACAGATAATCATAATTATTATCTTATGACATACGAAAAGTAGAATAACAGTAAATGAGTTTATTTACCCACAAATTGAGATAGCGAATAGATACAAATTCCTTGTTTGATTGTGTTATACATTTAATTCAAATGTAATAAGATCGTAATTATTCATCATTACTTACTTTCAAAATATAGGTAATATTAAATTTACATCCTGCTTACCGATCAGTGCCATCCCTTTAAAATAGGACTAACCTAGCAGGATTAACCAGTTGTTGGGATTTTACAGGATAGCCATTGCATAATTATTACCTGTGCCATAATAGATATCCATACGCTTTGCAGAATAAACACGAAGGTTAAACAATAATTAAATATTTGACTTACAAAGAACTTAAATATTATACTATCGAATCTAATAAGTTTGTTTTTAATTCAAATCCCTTATCTACTAACTTGTATATATACACAAATGTGCCTTTTGCATGTTAGTTTTCTATCAGTGAGTTGCAATATATTCTGTTTATAAATAAAAATAAATAAGATATATATACATATGTTATCGACCACACTAGTAGTTCTTCTAACAAAATTTACAAGGACATGTATTTTTTAAATTTTAATCCTAAACGGCTTCCTGTTATGGTTCAAACAAAATAAAATTTATTGCATCTGTAAAGCAAGTAACAAAGGATTTCAAAATCGCATGTCAATTACAATGTTAATGTGTGCGGGACAAACTACGAGTAGTAGAAATCGTATGAATCAGACATACAGCAGATGTTTTCCCAGTAGAAAAGTTTTTACCGAGATCTTCGCGGCGAGCAGCTGTCGTGGAAGTCGCGAAAATTGCAAGCCCCTATACTCTCCACCACTAATAATCTAGAAATTAATAGTAAATTGCTAATGACCATGGATATGCAACTAACGTTTGGTTAAATTCAATGCAAGCGGCGAATCGTTAGACGCATCGGTGCATTGGTAAAGGATACGGGCGCGCATGTGCTTGCCGCGTTCCACCGGAACTGTTTAAGGTAATATACCAGATTAAAATTACACATGTTTAATTCATTACGAGTCTTTTTTACATTATTTAGAAAATAAACAAACAAAGTACAAAATATTCACAATTGAATCGGAAATTTCGTAGTTACTTCTTACTTCTTACCTCAAACCAATTTTGTTCCCTGTTTTCCGAATTTTTCTATAATATGCAGAAAACTAAAGCTTGTATTTCCTTCTCTTGTTGTTCAAGTTATCAAAGTAGTAGGTATTAGCGGATAAGGGAAGATTCACGAGCCGGGATGATAAATACGACTACAAAAGTTGAAAAAATCAAAACATTACGTTGAAGAGAATCTATTCTGCCGTTTCTTTGTTACAAAAATCTTAACAAGTCAAATCATAAACATACTTTTCAATAAACAGAGCAATTCAATGCAAAACATTGCAAACCTTTTGTGAGAGCGCACATGCGCCCTTTAATGTTTAAGAAATACCTAACAAAACGCTTTTCATTTCGTTTGAATCGCTTTGCGCAGATTGTGCGCTCGCGCAAGATGACTCAGATATTGCCAAAGATCAACTTTGAACTAGAATAGATCTGTTTTTTTAAAAACCTACATCTTAATAAATCCGTTATTACGTTTTCGACAATGACTGTTATAAACATATGTATAAATTTAATGTCTTAAAAAATAAATAAAAATTTCAAATATATACATAATCAGGTTCATCAGCAAAATACAAACGTCCATGTAAGAGACCTCAAGCATAACAAAAAAATTGTTGTCCAGAAATACACGTATGTAGCTCTAGCCAATGTTTTCTTACAAAGCTCTAAGAGTCGACATAGATGTATCCAAAAAGTGAGCGAGTATATTGTTGCATAATGTTTGAGCAGGCGTAATTAGTAGCGGAGTGAGCGTTGTCTGTCAGGAATTCTTTTGAGAGGAGACAATCGGAGGAGGCTATAGCGAGCTTCCCGATCAATGGGGTATCGTGTGTCGGCCACCTGCGCGCCCGCCCTTTATGCTTTATGCCGTCGCCCAGCCTGCAGTGTGCTTGTATGCGCTTGCGCACGCTCATATATGAATCTCATGCAAATTAAATTAAGTATTTAACCGTATGAAGTCGTCAAATCGGAAATATATGAGACAAAAGAACTCGGGAATTATAAAAACAAAAGGTAGATAAGATTTTTGTAGTATATAGCAACATTCTTTATTTAATTTTTTATTCTTATTCTTCACAATATAGTCATATTGTTAATAATTTTTTAAAAACTTAACACAAAAAATATATATTTTATTATATTAAAAAAAAACCTCGCCAGGTATAGGAGAGTTGATAAAAATAGATAAAAACTTTTTCCTTAGATAAAAATATTGAAAAAAGTTGCATTAAAATTTCTCTACTATAGAAAAAATTAAGATTCTACAAACAGATACGTCATTAATAACATATATACAACATGTATATGATATAAACTTGCAACGTCCCTCTTTTTAGATCAATAGTTATAAAATCTACACTTCATACTAAATGATATATTATAAAGTACATGTTGTAAAATTTCAAACTATTTTCTTTTATCTTATTATAAATTTCTTTGTCGCACAGGAAGCGTCTTGGTCTCCATCCGGGAACCGATGACGCCACCACAATGTGTAACTTCCTCGGCTCGAATATCGGTGAAGTTTCGGCGGTATTCACGTTTCCTATATAATCTTATTACTTTCACAATTAATGGAAACGTAAAGTATTTACAATAATCCTTTTTTTGCAATTGTAATACAACAAATATATAAAAAGAAATAAAATTCAATCATAACTAGTACTAGTATATAAGTTCCTAAATCTTCTTTAGTTTCGGCAGCGAGCTATCTACATCACGTCCATCTGAATGATAACCCTTATTGTTTGCGTTAAAAAATAGTTCAACAAATATATCTTTTCCCGACTTACGGCGTTCTTTCGTTTCTGATGTTTACTTTGACAGAATAAATAATGATATTTAAATTTTAAACTTAGTCAAGACAAATTAATATAAATCCTAGAAAAGTGGCTTTTAATCTTTTTGCAATATGTTGACATTTTAATTAAAATATGTGATAATTACGTTATAAATAACTACGTCTGTAAATTACAGTTTGTTTACCTAATGTATTCTGTGTTACAATGTATCTTTGTAATTTAAATAAGCTTAAAATACATGTTTTAACTCATTTTCTAAATAAAAACTCACACCTGTGTCATAGGAAATTGCGTATTAACTAATAAAAATATATTAAATCCTGGAAACGTGTAAACTAAACTCAAACTTAATGTTGTCCATAGTAAGTACAACATGAATCTAAAAAAAATTTGGCTATCACACAATATTTTCCGTTACACATCGAAACAGTCAATAGTTAGATCTCACACAAAGATAGGCTTCCCCGCGTACACCCCGCTGGTTGCTGAGAAGGGCACTCATTATACCAACAATTTCCAATCGGCATTAAGTTAAAATTTTTGATATCGACATACCCGGTCGCCCAGTTGCGGTTGTTATGGGAACATATAAACCATAAAACCCATTTAAAGAAACCGCGAAATCGATGTACACATACAGCAGCTGTACGTGTACAAACTTCATTATATATAAAAAAAAAGCAAGTAGAATGTCCTGCTATGTCACCAATTATATTGTAATGTTATTTTATAACACTTTTTTTAAGGTAATTAGCTAATACTTCAAGTTTATATGATGATGTTAAATAACAGTGAGCAGGAAAATGGTGAAGCGTGTTAGCCTAGAATATTCTACCTGTTAAATCTTTTTCAAGAAACACTGGCAAAAGTTTAAATTTATATTATAATTAGACTCGTTTTTAAATCCTATATATTATTGCTTCGTTGTAACATGAAATTCTTTGGTTCGATTCCGTCGTTAAATATGTAGGCAAGTTTAGAAGTTACCATGATTTGATCGAGCCAGTCTGAGTACGTTCTAATCTCATGTTTATTTATTTATTTATTGTTGGGGTACACTATTAAGGTACACAGGGTGGACTTAATGCTTTAATAGCATTCTCTGCCAGGCAACCATTAGAGGCAAGAGATATTGTAGTAAGTACAAGAGTCACAACTGATAGATACATTAAATAGAGTTTATTAATAGCTGTAGATTTACTAATAATTACAAATAAATGTTAAAGTAAATATACATACATAAAATACACACAAACACATAAATACATATACGAAAAATAAAAATATTAATAACAATATATAGTAAATTAAATTGAGATAAACCGAAGAGGTTAACTGCAATAATAGTGAAGCAGAAGTCTTCTAATAGCGAGCCTACTAGAATCTCGCTTAATATATTCAGAAAAGGCGTTCCAAAGAAATAACGACTAAACCGTTTAAGATGAGTTGAAGAAATGCGTACTAGATTGGGGTATGCTTAATTTTGAATGATTGATGCAGCGATGTTCAAAATTTTGGAAAGATAAGGTATTTCGGATATTACTTTTTAGATATTAGAGCGAAGTGGTGTTATTTAACTAGAGAAAAAATACTATTGCTGTGTTCCGATTATAAACATACAAGAGCTAAATACTTCACAACTAGACACTTCACACTTTTTGACGTCATTGTTAAGTAAAATTGTATGTACGATGTAAATAAATTTATTATAAAACTCTTTTATTCTTCTTATGTGTGTGTGTGTGTTTTAGTAGCCATCAAAGAAGTAGCCGAAGCGTATTAGTCACACCCATCCCTAATTCGAATGATTGTGGGAAATTAGAAAGACAATAGCGATTATATCACAGTTAATAGCTCCCATCAAGTACCGGATGGGGTGATGGCAGAGGGTCGCAACCTTGCTATCTGACGGGATTAACTAGCACAGAGTAAGCTTATCTGTATTACAGTATTAAATAGTATTACAATATGTTACGTTATCTATCGAATATTGATGCAAACGTAAAAAACGAACAATGAAAACATCATCATCGGTCCATAAACGCTTACTGCTGGATTTAGGCCTGTCCCTTAGGTCTCCACTCCAATAAACGCTTACTGCTGGATTTAGGCCTGTCCCTTAGGTCTCCACTCCAGTCGGTCCTTCGCTGTCTGCATCCAACAGTCTCCCGCAACCTTCACCAGATCTGCGGTTCACCTAGTATGGGGCCTTTCGGCACCGCATTTACTAGTAAACAGCAGCCATTTATTATATTCACTTAACTACCCCATGGGCACTATACATATAAAGAAATTTAGCGTATAAAAATTATTCATTGTAATCAAGTAAGAAGAGAAGATCAAGTAAATAAGTTACATAACTATCAAGATAGGAAATGACCGTATAAAAGCTAACAATTAAAAAGGACACCTACAACGTTGGCACACACGAGAAAGGCGTTTTACCCGTAAAGTGCGCAAGTATGTACCATAAACTGCTACTAAGTAAAAACGACCTTATATCATTTATCCTTAAATATAATTTGGTTCATACTTCTGTCCGTAATATGTAAGGGGAGCAATGAATGTATTGTGTTAATATCACAATATGGTGCTGTCAGTTAATTGGAATAGATTATGGGAATGAAGGGAAGGAGTTTGTTTGCAGCGTAGAACGGTCCCGGGGGATGCGCAGTCGATGATCGTTTTACCAACTTTTTTTAACTAGTCATCAAGTGACAATGGAGTAAAGCAGATTATCAAAATATTTGGCAAAGGTCGTGTGGCAACCCTTGAAAACCAAGACCGGTTGTGGTTTCGACTGAATAGTCTATTCAAATATTAACCACAGTTATTAATAACATGTGATTACATATTTATACAATAACTATTTTGTGAATTAACAAAGTATTTAGAAACATTATATCATCCGTATAAAAATGTGAACATTTTAGGTATTATTTATCTGTAGTTGAACGTTAAAGGTTGATTAAAAGGGTAAGGAGAAAAAACTAGAGAGATTCAGACGGATTAATTACATTAGTATGTTTGAAGGTCCGTACATGATACAGTAACAAGCAGTGACTCCCATAAAACGAATGCGAAAGGAAATTATAGTGAGTGTCAAAGGCGTGACCCAGTGAAAGCCCGCATGTCTCCGACGGCAGACGGCACGGCACCGCTACTGAGTCACAGCAGCACTGACCACGCTCGATAGGACATCTTTGAGACATCCGCTGCCGTCTCAAGAGGCAAGATCATTGGTATTTCCTAACTCGAGACGGTGCATTACCCCGACTTCCTGGCCGCGAAATTGATTATTTCTCTGTTCTTTAATTACACGAAGAAGGAGATCGCATTCTTTGAAATCTCAATTATCTATAAGTATATGCAATCAGATAATTCTTGAATTTATATCTACAATACATACTGTTACACCCCTTTTTGAGATTACTTAATAGGTACCTCCATAAAAATTATCGATAGAATAGATTTTGTGTATAAGAAATGAAAGGTCATCGAGGCTTTTTTTATTTCAAAATAAAACCGGAAGTAATGGTAACACTTGTGTTAATAAAACACGTAGGCTTGTTTACTTTATCAGGGTTAATTTGTTAAATACTTTAAAAATTCACCCCGTTTTCAGTACCGAGGCGTACAGTAACCTAATCATTGCGCAATAATATAAATGACTCTATTATGGAGAATACTCTTCTTCAGGTTACCTGATTCATACAAACGCACCTCATGCCTTACGTTAATGGCGCGAAAGCTTTAACAAAATATAATTTTAAATAATTTAAGCTCGGGTATATTACAAAAATAACAAATTTTTTAGGTAATGAAATATTTGTGGCACGTGAGTTTAAAAAGAATTGCCTACAAAGGTAATACAGTGGACGAATTACAGCGTGAAACCATACATCGTTTAGTGGCGACGTGTGTGTCGATAAAAAACGTAACAAAACTAACAAAGCTTTTGAAGATGAGTAATAAAAATGCAATAATGCGCCGTTTCAGCGACGGCGCACCGCAGTGCGACGCGCGCGACAATGGACGCAGCGGCGCGTGCGCACCTCGCACACACCCCGCCTTACCCCTGCACCCGTCACGCGCACCTTGTTCAGATAAAAAAAAATAGTAATATTATTAATTTACATATTTAATAACAGTTTTAAAATAGATTTTCCTCCAGTGATAAAAGCATATATCACATATAAGTTCCACACAAAAAAATCACGGAACACTCAATATTATCCCGACGAATACTAAATTTAGTGTCTTCGAACCCTTTATTACTGTGAAGAAACTTAAAGCCATTGAAAAAAAAGTAAGAGCTAAAAGCCAGAAATATTAAATTTTTCAAATATTACTTCGTGTAATAAAAAGTATTAAAAACCTCGGAACGACATTTTCATTTCGTTATCATAGTGTACAATCAATAAAGAAATACGCTAAGCTCCCCATAAGCCATTGTGGGCAAATTCAAAAAACAAGCTTATAACCGAATAAAAACCTCCCTACCAATACTCCACAATAATCTTCAATGGACCATTGTTGGTTTTTTTTCTTATATTTGATTTGTTGCTACAAATAGCCGATATGAAAAGCATTTAAGGTACTTAATGTCCAGTAATTGGCGATCAATGAGGATCAGTGGGCACATTGTGTTAAAGTATCGAATGACTACGTAAGCATTGTCCGAAATTGAAAGAGTATAAAAAAAATATGCCAAGCCACCCGTCAAGGGTCAGCATTAACAGAAAGCTGTCGAAGTTGCCAGATTATAAATACAAAAACTTTGCAACGGGTAACTTTTTTATATAAATATAAAGATTTAACGCAGTAAGATAAGCCGCCACAGCTTCTGCGATTGACGCATTCTGACTATATAAAAAGTTTATCTTCAAAACAATCAATGTTCTACAATTTTCAGCTGGACAACTTCCTATTTTATACGGATATATCTTAGTTCCAAAACTTCACTCCATGTTTTCTTTTAAACATATGTTTAAATACTTTATTTAATTTAGCATTGATCTTTTAGGTGAGTTTTCCATAATTTTTCATTCTTGTCTTGAATAATACATTTACCATTTTCAGGTCAGGAATTACTACGTATTGGTGACTATTGTATCTGTAATTATTTGTTAATTATCAATCGCTGAATCGAATCCTCAGTCTATATATTGTTAATGGATATTTTGCAGTAAAATTAAAACTTAGTTTTAGTAATTCGAGATGATTTAATATATTTTTTCATCAATTTTTTTTTCGCCAATTCTTACACATTCCGATCGTTCACCTTATAGCAAATCATACGCTTGCCCATAACAATATGACGCTGGTTAATAAACACCGCACATGTGGTGTGGAGTTTATTATAGTTTGAGACATAATGTTTCATACCTTTACTAATATAGCTCCTTCTCCACTTGATCTTCTAATAAGCACTAGCTTTTAAGTGTGTTTTACAAGATTCCACACCGTAAGTTTTTAATTATAAAATATATTTTATACCCATATAACATCCAGCATAATCAATAACAACCCTATTGTTAAAGAAACAACGTTGTATATTAATGTGCAGATATTAACTTGTTTTGTCTACACTTTATTAGTTTAATTGTGATAAAATTAATTCAGAATGATCCTTGTTTCAATCATTTCTTTTTATAAAATATTGTTTGTGATTTGTTTTTTACAGCACATACATTCCACGGATTTTATAGAAACAAAAGAAATTATATGAACTTTAACGCGTCCATCAGAAATAATATGAATTTAGTATGTAATGGAATAATTTTTCTAAAGCCACGTGACGCAAGCAAATTAACCACCGCAAGGTGCACCATTAACGGTTACCATCGGCCGTTTTAAAGTTTAAACAAAAGCACCCGATGCGTAATGAAATCACCGACGGCGGGGTCCCACGCGCGCTGAATAAGAAATATGAGCTGAACGGATACCGCTATTATCAAAACATTATTACAACACTCGAAACGCTTCGCCCTTCCAATGTAAAAATTAAACAACAATTGCCTTTAATATTCGCTTGCCGGTACCGACCCTCGGGTGGTTTTATAAAAAAATCTGTCAATCCGCTTCAGATCAATCATTCCCAGTGAATAGGAGGGGTGAGCGCTCTCCGCCACAATCGAACTTCGCAGATAATAAAAGGCGGACCGTATTTACGTAAACGCATCGGTTTGACGTACAACATTACACTGCACTGCATCCGACACTGAGATCTGTTGTCCCTTTTACTTCTTTGTTGCGCCACTGTAACTTGAGTGACGTTTCGCGATTACTGCAACGTCAAGGAGGCAAATTGACGTTCCCATTGATCTAATAATCCTGTTTGGCAAGCAATAACAACTGTTGATTTTACTTTACGACAAATCCTATATTATATAGAGAAATTGTGTTACTGAAAATTAAATTTATTTGTTAAAAAAATCAACGCGATAATGATTTGTTCTCCTGTATCAGAAAAACCATACCACCAATCAAACTATATATACTTATATGTTGACGATTTTAGTTGGTGATAGTGTATTTTTGAATCCGCCTGGCTAACTATTACACAATTATTATATACCAGCAATGTTGTATTCCGGCCGTCAAGTTATAGGAGTATTTTGGCTATGGACGCTTCACTATGCACGACCTCATTAATTCTTAGTCAAAATGAAGTCAAGAATTACTCACAAAAGTAAAAGAGAAATTAATATTCTCGTTGTTGGTACGTTCTTTTCCAAGCTGAGAGTCAAGGTCATTTATAGCAAGATAATAGAAAGGTAAAAAAAGACACTTAAAACAAATGTACCATTTCGTGTAAACGGAAACTAATTACTACCACGGGCCTGTAAGCTGACAAGGGAATGTACTCAGGGTGCGCACGCGCGGAGACGTGCGCGACCGCGCGCACGTGTAGCCACGCCCGGACGCACCCACGTGCCGACAGCGCCAGGTACCACTAATACCCGACGTGTGCCGCCGATAACAACAACATATATCTGTTTCTAGAAAAAAAACAAGTATTCAAATATTTATATTATCTTAAATTAAATATATTATGTAAGACGGTAAAATAACTATTGCACAGGAACTAGAATTGTGCGTTTGCAGACCGTCAAGTTATGTACCACCACTACGCCTATTTTTACAATCAAACAGTAGTGGGCTAACATTACTGTTTCGATTTGGAAATCGTGGTAACTAGTACAATTGCGGAAGAGACAACCTATAGTACCTTAAAGCGATGACTACAAAATGATGTAGTGTTTATCATCTTATCAAGTACCACATTATAAGCGTTACTATCAAGTGAATTTTTTTCATCTTATCGTTTCATGGATTAAAAAAAAACTTGCTTTAGATTGGTTAGTAAGAACACCCTACATTTAGCCCCATTACCCCTTAGTTTAAGATTTCAGTCTTTTTCAGGAAATACATAAAAAAGTTTAACAATCCTCACATATATTTAAAAAAGACTATCAAGGGATTGGAATGTAGTAGTCATTAATTTTTTCAATTTATACTTCTACCCTAATCGAAGCAGCACCAGTATAAAATAGAAAGTAATGAGAGTTTACAAGACCCTGCATTAGTGGTACGATAATCATAGTGTCAGCCGTGCATTTTATCACCGAAGCTAATCACCTTTCCATTCACCCCTGCTATCTTTCCGTTTTAATAATGTAATGTCAATATTTTTGTTAAAGTTAAAATTAGACTCGTATGTAAAAAAATCTAGTCTCGTTTTTTATAGCATTAGTATTTTGGTATAATCTAGAAATCGTTAAAACTATAACTTACCATTGCGTCTAAATCTCATTAGCATTTTTTTTTATGTTCACTTTACCGTTTATTGTAATAATCACATAGTATAAACGAAGACTAACTGAAATTACATTTGGTGACTACACTCACTGTTACCATCATTGTTAGCACCGTAACTGTTTACCATAATAAAAATATGTACAAAAATACTATAAATGTCATGCTAATTAACGACTCTTTAAATTCGCGTACCCAAAAGTTCATTATTAGACATTCGCAACAATAGATTTAAAAGATACACTAAAACGCGTGGACAACGTCCGGCCATATTGTATCTATTACCTTTGTATCCGTTTAAATATTAATATGATTATCCTTTGTGTTTACATGTTCTTTTATCATGCTTCACAGCAGGGGTTTCTTGATTATACATTGAAACCGAAATAGCTTTTATGAATTGAAAAACTATGCACTTTCGAGTTGACACAAAAAAATTTTTTTCGTGTATAAGTAAAACCGCAGCACCTACTACTTTCGACAAACAATTGTGTTCAAGTAGTACATATTTTGAGCTGAGTCGGATAGTAACTAGTTAAGTAGGTAGGACATAACATCTCATATATATGATAAATGATATTCAGGGTATACTTTTTCCTCCCTCTAATCATCAGCCTATAAACGCCCATTACTGGTCATAGACCTCTCCCAAAACTATCCACTCCAATCGGTCCTACGCTATTTGTATCCAGCGATTTCCCGCGACCTTCACCAGATCGTCGGATCACCTTGTGGTAGGCCTCCCAACACTGCATTAGCGCCCTCCACTCATCACACCACACCATCGGCCGTCAGGCGTACGAACGATATATCCTGCTCACTGCCACTAAGTCTTGCAATCCTTAGAGTGACCTCGGTGACCTCAGTTCTTCAACGACTATTAGTCCCAGGTAGACATATTTGTCAACAAATTCAAGTCTCCAACCATATAAGGCTGTCTGATTACATAGCCGAAGAGAAGTAATTTTTTCACTACTATGTCTTTGTATTCAAACAAGAGGCATTTTGAATTTAAAAATCTTATTTTTTTATGGTCTGTAAATAATGTACCCTGTTTAGACTAATCTAATGACATTTCAGAAAGGATTAACAATAGTAGAAAAATAACAAAATTAGAAACTACTTGCAACATCCTTACACTTTGGTTTATTATTTATCATAAGTTTTTGTAAAAAATTATCTAAATTCAGTCGGTCGTCGTAATTGGTAACATTATAGCTATCAACTGATATTTACGATGGCACTCAGCAATGAGCATAACCGTAAATTTCCAAAGTACAAATATTGTCCTAATAACTATAAACATAAAGCGCAGGCAGCCACAGGGCGCCTAACCCTTTCCCACCGCTCTAATTTTACTAATGCGACCCGTTAGGCGAGGGGGTCAATAAAGTATTAAGTTAAACAAACTCTTAAATACTTTGTTCAACCCTCGAACTTACTAATTATTAAACACTGTAACAGTATTTACAACAATATTAATTATACTTCATCGTACTTTTAGTCTCTATTACCTGATTACATCAGAGTAAAAGAGACTACAGAGCTTAGTTGAACACTCTGTAAGGTTTGTAACTTTTAAACCAGAAAAACTACATGGATACTTTTTCAAGATTAAATGATATATAGGATAAGGAGTCGAGAAATCCAAAATACAAAGTCTATCGTTCTTCTAGTTAAAGAGATATGAAAGGTCAAATTTAGTAAAGTGAACGAAGGGAAAAACAGAAAACAAAAAAGCATGAAAATTAGCCCCTGTATAACACATATACATTATAATCTAATAAAATAATAGAGATCCGAATAATAAGATGATGAATATTACCATTTCGTTGTATTGTTAACAACAAAGATAACGACACAACTTAAAATAGAATTGTGATAAGCAATTTAGTATTTATGATAAACAATTTAAATTATTTACTATAAAATGTGAAAAGTATAATTACATCGCCACGCGCCTCAAAACTTTCAATATCACAGTTGAAATGAAATCCGTTCACATGATGTCCGCTGTCACAATCGTAGCTAATTGCGCATAATGAGCCGAGCTTGAGTGCAATATGCTTTTTTTATTTGTTATTTATGTGCCGCAAACGCCCTGCCAATTTGGCCACCCTTCACCAGTCACGAGTTGAAATAAAATTTAATAGTCCGTCGGAAGCTTTCGGAGCGTTGTCAGAATATATGCGAAATATCAGATTTCCGGCGTCTAATATAATTTCAATTTAATTAATCACACAGCAAAGTATTGTCTTTTTAGCCATAAAACATCAAAGGTATCAAATATTTTTAAAACTGATACGTTTTTTTATATAAAATTTCATTGAATTGTTATATTCAAAGAACTCAGAGTTTGTACATAGTAAAACTAGAGTCTAAACATAAATTACGACAAATAAAATTAGTTATCCTAATATACGCAAAATAAACATGTTCAACAGGAACCTTTGCAGGTAATTCATACACTTCAGACTTAACTCTACCGCTAACCATGTTCCTCAGACAGGAGAGAACGTTCCTAGAGGTCCCTATAACAATCCCTATACCCCTACCTATAACTATGCTTAACATTATATATGATTAACGTGTTGTATTACATAAAGCCTAACCATAAATCTTTACAAAAATCACGTAGGTGCAAAATCGGCTTTCCCACGGCTGATCACAAAAACAGAAACATATTAGATGCTTCAATTAATTAAACCTTACAATCAAGGTGCGTTCCCACGTCATGATATCGAACAATCACGCAACATCTTTATTCATTTATTAGATTATTCAACTCCCTCTTTGTTACCACCCTTTTGTTTTTGGGGAGAGTGTGAAATGGGCTGACCATAATTACTTTTAAAAGTTTCTATAAACATCGAACGTAACACATTAAGTACATATTTTCAAAATGGAATATATAAAAGGTTATTTTTATTATTAATCAGACCAAAAAAAATAAAATTGAGAAAACTGCCACTTGCTCACAGCAAGACATACAGAAATGTTGTATTATAATTATTAACTATTTCTAGATTTATATTTATATATTGAAAAAGTTTTGTAGTTAAAATCTGTAGTAAAATATTATTCTTCATGAATTGTATAGTCAAAGCTTCGTTCGCATTAAAGAATAGATTAATAACGTAATTATGTTACATAAATAATAAAAATATTACTGGCACTATTAAAATAACAAAGATTTAAATGTGTGAAACATTTCAATTTGTATAATTCTAGTATAAATCAATCCTTTCCATTGAATCATCGCTGCCCATTCACAGTGTGCCCATGTTTATGCAAAATAATTTTATGGAACTTATCTAGAAATTAGCAAGGGTACAAACGTTTATTTCTTTAAAAAAGATAGAAGATACAACTTAGCTTTTAATATTTATAGATAAACCATAATTATTCTTAAAAAAAAATTTGGAGTTTGGTGATTTTTTATTTTTATAACATGTTCAGATTATTTATTACGAGTTATTTATAAATAATACTATGTAATATAAAATATGATAGTTTCTAAGGATTAATAAAAGTTGTTCGAAAATTTTTGTAAAAATATATGTATTTAATGTACTATAATTATTTAGTTTTGTATTCAACCATACTTTTTCGCATATTGTACAATACAGTTTTTTTTTTATTGGTTAAGGGTTAAAGCTTGACCACGATCCCACCTGGTGTTAAGTGGTGATGTGGTCTATGATGATAAAGCGCATTGACCTAATAAGTGTATATAGTACAAAAGACGGTAGTGTGATTCTGCGACCGTTTGTCGTGAAATTAAGTCAGCGTTACGGTTTTTAGTACTCACCTAGTTATATAAGAACCTTATGTTTCAAATCTGCTATCATGACAGTAACATATATTTGGCTATTAACATATATAAGCCAGAATATTCTACGTTTCACCATCCAACGCCTAATTGTCACATTACGTAAAATCGGGGGCTAGTTTTTGCTCAATAATAAAGGAATTTTAATACAAATAAGCCTATAGCAAGCAGCCTATAACGATTGAGGCGCCTTCACCCACGAAATAAATAAAAATACACAATTTTCTTTTGCAGATACTAACTGGACAAAGCGGAATCTTAACCTTCTTCTTCCGTGACCCTTCTAAAGAAGAAACCATCTTACTTCGAATTATTGAGTGCTTTAGCACGTTCAAAAGGATAAGATTAGTAATAGAACAAATTATAAAAGAAACACGTTTATGTGTCGCGCACCGACCATTCTCAATAAACTTATTAGAACCAATGACCTGGACA
>DWLS01002682.1:0-17515 GCA_018246255.1 Pachliopta kotzebuea | reverse complement strand
TTAGTGGGTGCGAGTCCCACACAGTCCCTTCCGCCACCCCCGTGGCGGGAGGGCAGTGCGTAGGCATTTTCCCCCCCCACAAAAAAAAAAAAAAAAGACCTTTCATATCTCCTTAACCGGAAGAGCTAAACATTTTTTATTTCGGATCTCTGGTCTCCTTATCCTGTACTTCATTTTATCCTGCAAAAGTATTCATGCAGCTGTTAAGATTTAAAAGTTAAAGCACGTTACAGAGTATTTGAGTCAGCGCATAAGTCTCTTCTACTCTGATGGAGGCAGGTAATAGAGACTAAAAATGTAATTTAACTAGACACGTTTCTCTTTAACATGCGTAGTAATTAATTCTAAACAGAGATGACAGTAAATGGGTTTATAGGGTGCTTCTATAACAGCCATTACGAGCGGGAGGCAATAAACGGAATTCATTGCAGTGGACTTTGTAAAAAAAAAAGCCGACATAAATAAAGGGATAGAAGCGAAACCGGCTAAGCCATAAACTCGCCGAATAATAAATGAGAGACTGTTTTTGAACTGAATTTTTAATAGATCGCGCTGCAGGCTGATCTATAGGCTTTTATAGCTTTGTTACACTTGGTAATGAATCGAGAGGATGAACGTCCTCCCGGCGGGAGTTGAGGGTTGAATTAAAATTTACCGCACACGATGCGGGCCGTTAAGATTCGTTATCGAAATTTTCGGCCCGCACCAGGCGAGATCTGTGTATAAACAAAACTGAAGCACATTTATTCATTTATCTATCTATTTTTACATTTCGTTAAAAGGCGAACTTAATACCATTGACATTATCTTACAGTCTACCTTTGGTGGTGTAGAGATATTATAAGATACATAGGTGCATTGAGCAATTAAAATAAAAGTAGTGTGTTGATACATATCAACATATTATTAAATTACATTACAATACATACATAACAATAAATTAGATACATAAAACAAATATATATAAATAATACATGTACTCATACATATAATACATAACAAAATATTTATAAACGTAAGTATGACCTTGACATTACGACAAACAGATATTTGTATATTTATTTATATATTTATTATATATATTTATAAGATTTATTCATAAAATGTATTTTATCTATGTATATATAGATACTGAAATATTTAGTTTTCCTTGAAATCTCAACTCTATCATTTCCGTTACCCCAGCATCTTCCATTTTGCGTATCCTTAATAAAGTTTTAAATAAATAATAAATAAATGGAATATTTACTTTATTAAATAACAATTGTTACTCTTTTGATATACATATATATATGTATGTAAAAAAAATTAAAAGCGTTGTACAGCTTAGCTTTCTCTTTCAGATAAACGTCAGGAGAGAGATTTCTAACAATCGAGGTTACCTAAAACCGTTTGTCAAGTTGATATCTCTATTTTATTCCTAAATCAGATTTCATCTATTCCTATTTTGATTTAATGAAATAAGATTAATGAATAAAAGAGTATTTAATAAATTTAAGAATATTATTATCCATAGAAATAGTTATCACCAAAAATTTGATGATAATAATACAAAGGCTCGAACTACCTCTGCTAACTTCTCACTTTTTTGATCTTACTACAATTTGTTTCAATCTTTCAACCTATTACATCCTTTACTGAATTTAGATTCTACTAGAAATACTCCTAATTAGGTGGTATATAAATACTTGTTATGATAGTAAGCAGTATGATAGTATCGGTTACTAAAGAAAGCTTAGGAAGTCAAAATACATAAGTTTCCCTTTCGCGATATAATATTGATATTTTCTCATATTGATATTTGATAAAATAGAAAAGATATTTCATGTTATACGTGAAAAAGAGTGATTAAATACACTGTTGGGTAAACATTTGAAATCGTACATTGCTCTATGACACATCGCGTGACTGTACAGAGTTTTATTGGATTATTGAGTACTCTACAATATAATTACTATGAAACATTGTTGCTTGTGTATTCATTCTACAATAACATTGTTTATTTATATTGTTTAATAAAGATATATAATAATAAGTAGTTCGATAAACAAATATCCTAAAATAACTATCTGTTTAATTTTGACCTTTCCATCTGTCTGTTTTAGTTGATTTACTTGTATATAGATAATGTTATAAATAATAAATTAAGTAATTTCAGTACTCATTATTCTAATTTATTTTTCACTTATTCTTCATCATCAGCCAATAGATGTCCACTGGTGGACATAGGCCCCTCTCAATAATGGTGGGATTTGGGACATCTCCCACCACACTGGCCGATTGCGGGTTGGAGGTTAGCAACGTATCTTTTGAAGATTAACTCGGCAAAAAAAAAGATAGACAAGCCTGGATATTAATAGCCAACACTAGCCTCATTAGAACCCTGTAAATTATCAGTCTTGTGATATAGGTAGTTTAGAATACCTTAATAGTAACCGTCCTTCAAAAGATGACAGCACTTTAAGAAGAAGACAAGTAGAAAATACAGTCTTTTTCTTTGATAATTCGATTGGATGAGACAACAAAGTATTTGACTTTTACAAGAGTTCAAAATTGTAAACAAAAATTAAAAATTAAAAGATCTCTTCAACTTTAATTATAAACTAACGTAAGTTATTAGTAGTTTTTTATTCGACTATGCGATGAGAGGAGTAAGGTATTCACCTGATGGTAAGTTACGCTTACCATCAGGTGATCACCTGACGGTAAGATACGCTTGCCCACAACATTGTGCTAGTTAAGATCGTATAAACAGCACCACATTGTCACCCTATCGTCTAGAGACGTAAGGTGTTAAGTCTCATTACCCCAGTAATTTCACTAGCATATAGCTTCCGTCAAACCGGAACACAGTAATGTATACACATTACTATTTGAAGTTAGAAATACTAACTGCGGTAGTACTTATCTAAACGGTCTCCAGTAACAGAGACTTACCACCAGTACTGAAAGGGGTCTTGGTTTGTTTATCGCCCCTTCTCCTTTAACGATAAAATGAGAACCCCTTTTTTTTACGGGTAACCCAATTACATTTTATGATCAGATCGCCGGCGATATCGCTTTGATATTGAGATTGTTGACATTCGTACAAGGCGCGTTTTTCTGGGGTAATGTTAAGTAGTTACGGGTAAACGGTCATCACGGTCGCTTTATTAAGACTTTGAAAGTTAAAATGGTTTTTTACCTAACTTAAAACTTATGTACACACACAACAGCTTAATAGAAAACAAATAAAAAGCATAAGGTTTTAATTGTGTTTCAAAGAGAATCCTGGTTTGTGTATAAAAAAGTAGCTTTATATATATAAATACATAAACTTATTTATATATAGATACTTAAATATATACATGTTTATTATGTAGAGACAGCTTTGCGTGTACATAAGTTTTTAGTTACATAAAAACCTTTTAACATTTATTGCCATAATCAAGCGTCCGTGTTGACTCTTTACGTATGTATAAATACATATTTAAGTATTATATGTATATGTTTCATGTTTAAATTCTTTTTCTCAATCAAACCTTATTGACATACAAATATGATAGATACAATTATCATCATCATGAAGTTGTGTAATTGATACACTTGCCCATAATAACGCGCTGGTCAAGATGATATATACAGCACCACATAGCGCCCGAAGCTTTCTGGAGTAAAGTGTTAAGTCTTGTTACTTCAGTAATTTCACTATCATAAAATACCCTTCAAACCGGAACAGAGTTTACATAGTATTGTTTATCGGTCACCAATAGCAAAGACGTACCATGAAACTAAATAAATAAGACTGGTAATAGAGTTTGTTAAAGAAATAATATTTTACATCATAAAATATATTTATATAAAATCATATATATATATAAAAAATAACTTAATTACGAAGTTAATAAATATTTGTTTAATAAAGAAACTCGATAATTAAATAATACTTAGAGCAATCTAAGTAATTTAAAATTGTGTATTCTTCATCTAAGTCGTATTTGCTAATGACTGAGGGTCATAACACGACGACTTCCTTGTCAGTTATAATGTAGTGGTGTTGGCATTGCCTTCTCCATTTTACATTCTAGTCCGATCATGAATGGTCATCACATATATATGTAGGTTTCCTCACGATGTTCTCCTTCACCGTCAGAGGACGTGGTATTAGTGGGTGTTATACTAACTGCATATAAATTGAAAAATTCATTGGTGCAGACCGGATTCAAACCCAGTTCTTTCGGAGTGGAATGCAGCGTTCAAACCACTAGGCTATCACAACTTCCAAAATTGTATATAAGTTACGTAATAAATATCTTCACCATAAATCATATTGTATTATGATAAAAAATTACTAGACTCCAGTAGAGTAGCACTTTCCATCGACAAATATAGCTTTACTGATGGTAAGCGGTTACCGTAACATATAAGTAGTAAAAGAAATACTATTAGCAATACTTGCCTAAGTAATCCTCTCTGTTATAAAGTAAATACATCACATACAAAAGGAACAAACAAAAACAAAAAGGGACAGCGATAAAAATAATAAATAAGGAAGAAGTCCTTCCAGAAAGCGGCCCGTGATCGGAATAGTAATTCCCCTTTTAACGGACTACTCAAACGACAATCGTTTTTTATAACAAAAATGTATAACGTATCCATTGATCTGAGAATGTTTATTATACACCCAATCTACAGATACAATGATATTCAATATACACAACCTGATATTTCCATAGGATTCACACCTATATCAAGGAGAATCGAATTTGTTTACTAAGTTTTATTATTTGCTTGTATAGAGATGTTGCATCTCTGTGCGTTCTTTATAAAATGTACTATGGGAAGTACTCCGAGGAATGGTAAATATTGATTCCTGCCGCTGCCTACCACCATCGCATTACACGGCACAATGCCAAGTTCCATCCTCACCACCTGGATGATTGGTACTTCCGAACCAGTACAACACAGGGACCTTCAAGAAAAGAGCGTATCAATTCCTAGTTCAAGGTCAGCAGCGCAGCCGCGACCTTGCGGGTGTTGCGACTGTCCATTGTCGTCAGTAATCTAAGCTATACATATAATAAGAAAAAAATAAAAAACTTTTTTCAAACACCTAAAACTAGTGTCTCATTAGGCGGACTTAATGCCTACAGACATTCTCTACCAGTCAACCTAGGAGGTGGGAGATGATGTGGTACGTGAAGTGTAAAGTTAGAATTGGAACTTAAAAAATTATAATAATCATAATATGCTACATACATGTACAATTTTACATATAAATACAGAAGAAAAACATATACAGAAATTTATGAAAATACATAAACAAATACATATATACAGAAATCAGTACAGAATAAGTTGAAGTTATGTAAGGAGTCGTTCGTAGAACATCTATTACTTGTCACCGGAAGCTTATCCTCAGTGAGAATTGAACCCGTTACTCTTCCAGATGTACAGAGACTGCCTTTTATACTATACTATTACTGTATAAAATTCATTACTGTTTCAATGTATATTTATTCTTACTACAAATTGTTTAATTAAAGCTAAGTGCTTTAAATGGTTTAAGTACATTTCTAAAGAAAAGTATCTAAGATTTTTTGATGAAATCATTTAAAAAAACAAGTTATTAATTAAATTAAGAGTTGTGTTTAGTATTAAAAAAGTATTTTTTATTTAAAAAACTTTTTGAGACACCTAAAATTAGGGTTCAATAGGCAGAATTAATACATACAGGCTTTCTCTATCAGTCAACCAAGGAGGTGGGAGATCCTGTAGTAGGTGAAGTGTGAAAGTTAGGTACATTCATATACTTACTAATACATACTATGTCTAAATGCAAAAGAAGATAAATATATATACAAATACATGAAATAACATAAAAAATACATATATTTGTATTTACTTTTCTGAAGTAATTTTACTTAATAATCAAATTAATATATGAATCATCAAGTTTCGTATAATTATTTAAAAAAAGAATCTAGCTCGTGAGGGTTAGCGATGTACTTTAAACTAGTTCAAAAAACCGCACAGTTCACGCTTAACGGGTCCGTGATCATGATCAATGTGAACAACTTTTAGGTTAAGTTCAGGAGCTTGAGCTTAATTCTAATTCACCGCAGATAATACAACTTCTGACTTCTTAGGTTCATTGTTAAAACCAACTCGGTTCCCACGTGCCCACGGAATACATAAATAATGTAACTGAAACATTCGCAAAGCCCACCCCTTTTTTTGTATACAGAATTTGTAAGCTTCAAATGCCCGACACCTTTCGAAGGGGCCTACGGAGGGTTAGACACGAGACCGGAATACATAAACAGAGAGGAAACAACATACAGTATGTTATATATGTTGGTATCTAATTAGCTGATAATGAAGGGAAACTGTTGGAAACAAAAAGCCCAGGACAGATTGGAGTGGAGATGTTTGAGGGAGGCCTATGTCAAAAAGTAGAAGTTTATCAGCTGATGATGATGATGATGAGTTGGCAGGAGATTGTTTCAATATATTAATTTATATGTTTCAATACAGAGATACTTATTTTTTTTTTAGACTAGAGACTTATACACCTGGATACATTACATACATTTAATATGTTGATATAGATTTCATCATAATTTTGCTTTTAGTATCTCGTAACCTACCTCCTGACATCATTGCATCACTGAAGGTAGACATTAACTATTTAATAATTTAAGTAATTAAGTGAGAGTAAATTTTAATTAAACGGAAGGTTTTAAAGTAAGACAGTTAAAGCATCTTCAGAAATATTCCGACCTCAGTACAAATGGATGAAGCAACAACTGTAAATCTCCGGATAGGAGATTTACATTAAGAAGAAGGTTAAAACAAACTTGAAATTAGGTTAAACAAATTATTTGAAAGCGTCAAAATATTATTATGGTTCCATCTAAAATCAGATCGCCATGAAAGCGACAACAAATTTAATAAGGAAGGAAAAGGAAAACCCAAACTGTGACAAGGCTTAACGATTCGGACGAGTCTTACAACAAAGGCCTTTGGCAAGCAACGGGACGTAAAATAGGACAATTTGCACTGATACAGCATCCGCTAATGACGTCATAAGGCCGTCTACTGGCGTGGGATGTGACAGTAATGAGGGCCACACCAGAATACTCGCCGGCTGAAGCGATAAACCCACGTTTGCATTTTAAAACGTTTAATGCAAAAAAAAGCTAGGCCTGATCAAAGGAAATTTGACCTAATGTGAAAGAAATTAGGATTTACTAAGCTTTTTTTTTATTTACGTTTAATTACTAGGATTTTTTTTTTATTTACCTAACTAGCTATAATTGTCATAAGCATAATTGCTATCTCCGGCTTTAAATATAAAAGAACCGAAGTATAGTAGAACATGTTTTACCATCTACGTTTTTCGTTTTCAGAGTACAGAATTAGATTAAGGTACAGTTTATATATATAAGACTCTTCCTCCTTCCCCAAATCCTCTTCCCTCGTCTCCCTCCTCTCCCTTATACTATATAATTTATATATATATGTATATACTTTTCAGTTCGCGGAGTCCAGATCCGCGAGCTCGGGGTCCGATGAAGCTTTCGCGGTCATAATAGTGGCCGAAAGCAAAAACTTCACCCGAAGAGATAAAACCATCGAATTCTTTGTCACTCACCTCATTGTCAGTTAAAATCACGTGAAATTTACATCAAGTGTTAACCTAATATATTTTTTAAAAAATCATCCCAGAGTTGAATTTGTAATAGTAGCGTAAAAAGCTTCATCCTTCGTCGTATCAGTCTTCATTTCTAGATATACCTTTGCTTAATACTGTAATATGGCCGTATAAGATTTAAGTTAAGTAACATATAGTGCTTATTATTATCGTGCAATTAATATATTTAAAGTTGTGTTTTGTGTTTATATACTCACCTCTACTTGTATGCTCGCGGCCCGGTACGCCCTGTCTGCTGTGTTCTGCGCTTGACAGGTATAGGTTTGATTATTGTACTCCGTTCTAGGCATAAACTTCAAAATTGACCTAGTTAAGGGAAAATGTTTAGTTTTAGTCTATTTTATACAATCAATTTGTAAATTAAAGTGAACTATAATAAGTTATAGTTAGAAGAGAAGCTAATAGTTGCTTATGTAGTTAATTTAGCTTATCGTTATAAAAACAGTTTATGAAAGAAGACTGGTGGAAAGAGTCGTTATAGATAAGTTAGTAATGCAGCTTCATGTTTCATATCTTGAAGAGATGCGGGTTCGATTCCCACTGCTTGAATTTCCGGTAAATGAAAATTGTGAAAGGCTTTGCTTTGAGAAAGGAAGCTTCAAAACCTTCAATTGGGAACAATTTTAAAAGTAACACACACAGATTGTGTCAATGATAGTAATATCATCTAAAACAATATATCATTTATAGTAAGCTATGTCTAACTATGGCAAAGTAAATCTGTTTATATAACAGGCAACGTTTTAAGGAACTATTTAGGTCACACATTCACCTAGCCGTAAATCTCTGTCCGTCCGATAACGGCTCCACGGTGTTGGTAACTCCTTGCGTTATTACACCAGCGTTACTATCCACCCACGTGATCTGAAACAAAAAAAAAATGTTTATAGTTCACCCTAAAAGCAACACGGATATAAAGATAAAGCGACGGAGCGTTGGTAATGTGGAGGAGTGAAGCGATGAACGATCCCCTGGCCCAAAAGATTATCTTTTATACGTTTTTCATGGACACGCCAAACGAGATGTGTGAGAGAGATAAAAAATATTAATAAAAAAATATTAGAAACGCCCATATACTTATATCGCTGAACGTCTCTAGAGACTAAGAAATACTTAAACTTTATATCAAGTGTATATATAATAAACTGAGTACTAAAAAACTTGAACATACTGCGTGGATTTACTTCAGCCTACAGTATCGATCTTTATAGATCATTGTTAAAAAATAAACAGCCTGTCACTCCAAACACATCATTATTGCCGTCTAGGGAAATACTAGGAAGGTGTATATTTCTACGTAGATACGCCACCTAAGAAATTCTACGGATTTTCCTGTTTGATAAACAAATCCTGGAAAAACTTCGATTTCTACTATAGCTGATTAATGAGGCTATTGAAATTAGTAAACATCCTAATTTTAATAAAGACGATAATTGGATAATACCACCAGTTTGGAACCTCATTATTAATATCTAACACCAAGTATACTAGTAGAAGACTTTAAGACACAGTAATAATATTATGCGGAGATTAGATTGTCAACAATATTTAAAAGCTGTATGTACTGTGCAACGACTATGTTGCCAGGACATCTATCAGCTCTGACTTCATCACCATGCACGATGCAAAGCACTAGATAAGTCTAGATAATGAAATATTTAAATAAATCAAAATTTGTATCATTAAAGATTCTCATCAATATAACTAGTTGAAGGACTAGCGTCTCTTCACCATAATCATGATCAATCAGCAATTACTTAATTTTAACATCTACTTAACCTTCACCTTTATCAGTTTAGGAGCAGTTCTCATCACCTAAATTACAAATAAGGCTGTCAAGGAACAGACCTGGACCAGAATTCGACTACCGAGTACCCTTTACAGCTATACATTTATAAACACAACTGAAGCTGTCGTTAGACAGCTACACTAGTAGTAGTTTAAAATTAAATTAAACTACTGACTCGATAATTAGTTAAATGACTTAACCAACAACTTAATTTTGATTGTTAGTATTTATTTATTCTTTAAGTACACTTGCACGTGTATATATATAAAACAAAAGTATTTAATAAGTAACAATCATAGTATCACAAAGGCGATCTTAACCCTAAAAAGAGTTCTCTTCCAGCATACCTAAATAGGAAGGAGAAACTATTTTAATTATTTGTGTAAGTGTACCAGTAACAGTAATATATAAGAAAATATATAGCACGTAAACAAAGTAACAAATAATATGCAACTAGAGATAAAGATAATACTTTCTTAACTCTCTTCTTAAAGATAGGTAAGGACGGACAGGCGCGGATATCATGAGGAAGAGCATATCAAGTATTGTGATTTTAAGTAAGAGGATAAGTTATGATGGTACATGTATAACACTACATTAGTATTTATAATTCCGTCCTAAGTTTTTCGCTTGTAGTTAAACTGGAGATTACACTGCGGTAAGTGAATCATCAATTTTAAAATCTTCAATCTTGCATTGACTATGATTTATTCAAGTGTGTGTCTGAATTTCCTTGTGGTCCCGCCCGGGTCAAACAGTAAGGCCGACCAAAATGAAACTTGGCGTTAATATTGAGGTGGGTACGGAGATGGTTTTTAGCCATATCCTGTTCCGGTCGGTCAACCGGAAGTACCATAACTTTGCATATTTTTTAAATTGTTTTTATACAAATGTTTCTCGTTTAAAAATTACTATTTATATGTACTTCCGGTGTACCCGCCCAACCGGAAATGAGCCCAAAAGCTATCAAATACCTTAATGGTACATACTTTTGATATATTTAATAAAGTAAAAGTGTTCTTCAATAAAAAATATTTTTATGTACTTCTGATTCTGGTCGACCAACCGGAAGTTGTCCACAATCTGTATACCTATATAGATCCTATATCGCAAAATTAACAGTGACAGAAACGGCGTTACTCAGACACAACGTTTATTAAGTTATAATGCTAGTTAAATGTTAAGTTATAACTTTACAAAATTAATTAATAACCAACAGTTTAGAGAAGCGGGTAGCCTATGCAAGTGCATTACCATTTCAACGTCTATCTGAGAGCGGGGGTCTCGCCGGGATCGCGGAAGTTACTTCGCGACATCATATTCAATTTAATACCTAATTGTATCCGGTCCCCCGGGTGGTTTACCCATTAACTCGATTCTAAATATTTGAATAGAATTTTTATTCCCGTAATCGTCATCACAATTTACCAAATTTAGTTTTACTGATGTGATGATTTAAATATTTTGAGCTATGCGATCACAGTCAAATAATCCTTATAGAAAACTGTCATATTTCAACAACTTACTATGAGATTGAACGAGCCGTAACAACTCAGTTGGTAAGTTAGTTGTCCTTACCATACGTCTCAAAATGGCCCGGGTTCGATTTCTAATAAACTTCAACTTTCAGTAAAGTAAAACATCGTGAGGAAACCAGAAATCTTCAAATTAATAAAGTATGTATATATAGTATCTTTTAACTCATTTCTTATAGTACTGTTAGAGATGATTTCAAGCCCCAACAGTGGAAAATTAAGTGGGCTGTTTATTTCTATATGTAATTTAAAGACGTTGTGCTTTGTATACGATTATCCGCGATAGAAAATATATGTAGAGTTCAAAATTGTGATACAAAATCAACTAGAATCTTGTTCTATTCTATGTTAAGTAACAAAAGTCCCAAGTGTAATAAACAATTGTAACAACGGGAAAACAAATGGGGTGAGGGGGAGGGAGGCAATTAATAAATCTAGGGGAAACTTGAGGAGGAGGAAGTTCTGAGCAATCGTAATTAAGTAGTACTTGCTAATTTAGGCACCAAGAGTTCGCAAGTGCTTAATTCCGAGTCAGTCACTTTTTTTCCGACGTTCGCGAGGCGAAAGTTTCGTGAAATTATCCATTAAGAGAGTGCCGAGATTGTTCCTAGTGAGAATTTTACGGGCGGTAGAATAAATTGTTTTAAAGACCGAGGTAAAAAGATCATGTACTTACGGAGCGTATATTAATTATTTCATAGTAATATCAAAGTCATTATCATTATCAGCCTGCGGTAGTCCACTGCTGGACATAAGCCTCTCTCAAGAAATGCCACTTAGCACATGTTAAATTGTTTTTAATAATTTCTTAGACTTAATATATTATATTGCCCTTTACCAACATAGACTACATCATCACTTAATACCAGGTAGCAGAGTGGTCAAGCATTGACCTGTACTTTTAAAAAACATACAAAGCATTGACCAAAACAAGGGATCTCTGCAGTTGATGTTGATGATACTGATTTTTTATTCGACCAGACGAGCAAGACATACTCTTGATGGTAAGTCCTTGCCCATAACATGGCGTTAGTTAAGATGTGTACACACAGCACCACATTACGCTCGTCTCTTTTCTTCATAATATGTTTAATCTCGTTAGTCCAGTAATTTAATTATAATAATGAATCGTTACATAATAAAATGGCATTCCAACTTAAGTGAATCAAGTAAAAAGTACAATACTAATCCATCTTAAAGTTTAACTTGCTTGTCATCGATGCAATAACTATCTTTGAGCGAACTTGATAGAGATCAGATGGATCCGAAAGTTCGCTTATCGCTCTTACTTAAGGTCAAAGTTGTCATGTCAAAGGGGGGTAACTTTACCGGCTAAGTTACGTCGTAAAATCACGACGGGGAAGCAATTCTTCCGGCGGGTGTAGAGTATTAGAATTGTATGTGTTTGTAACTTGAAATATTTTCTTATATATTCTTTTGTATAAAGGTTATATAATACATTGCAATTTTAATAGGTGTGATATTATTATTCGAAAAGCCCACCACCAATCAAATTCCTACATACGTGAACCCGGAATTGAACCATGGATTTCAGTTTCAATGAACGAGCAATTAACCACTGATTAAACACATTCAGTACTTAATATAATACTTGTTTCTTCACGACTTTTATTAAATTTTAAAGTTACTTATCCCAAAAAATATTACAAGGGTGGGTATGTTAAAAAGTAACACTGAAAGAAAAAAAAATGAATAATTATTTTATTACAATTTTCTTTTTTTTAAAGAAAATAATGTCATCATCAATAGCCTGCCGCAGTCCACTGCTGGGCTTAGACTCCTCCCTAACAACACCAGTATATAATAACGTAGAGCTTTGAATAGTTATACAGTTGTGTATTATGATACATAAAGTATACGGTGATAGATAAATATATATATATATAAACAAATATAAATAGTTATGTATTATAAAGTCAAAATACTTATGGGGGAGTCTGACAAATATATCGGTAATAAATGATATAAACATTGTTATAATGTGATGTCTATTATATGTAGTTTAACATTAACTTAATAGGTTACATAAGTGACAGAGATAAAAAAAAGACGTGATTGCCTAGTGGTTTGAACACCGGCCTCCGAAGGTACTGAGTTCGAATCCGGCCAGCACCAATTAATTATTCAATTTATGTGCAGTTAGTATAACAAACCTACATATCTATGTGATGACCATCCGTGGTCAGACTAGTATGTGAAATGGAGAAGACAATGCCAACACCACTCCATTATAACTGACAAGGAAGTCGTCGTGTGGTTCACTACACATGATGATAACGATCCACAGTCATGAGGGAATACGACTTAGAAGAAGTGATAGAAAGAAAAGACAGAGAAAGTAGTTGAAAGCTAAGATTGATAATAGACAGACCTTAAATGAAATGGTTATGATGGGTCTCACATAACAATTTACGAGACCCAAGCCAATCTGGCCTACTTGTGGTGCACTCTGCTAATCAACAAACGAGGCTCTGGCTTCTTCCGTAATAAGCCAACATCGAGGGAAATATGTCAAATCCCACAATTTTTAGTGAGGCCCATGTTCACCAGTAGACATACATCAGCTGATAATGAAGAATAAACCACTTTTAAAGTTCTATGAGGATTTAAAAACTTGAAGCATATGTACTCAAATATAGGTATTAACTAACTAGAACAGTCTCCAATATTGGGGGAGACTAATTTCCAGAAGTGGAAGTAAATGGATTGTTTATAAATAAAACTTGATTTATCTTTAGGGGTTAGGTATCAAAATTATTTATGCATGTGGCCATAGAGAATTCTGAAACTTTGGGCACCCACAACTCGACAACCCGACCACATACCAACAAAATTCCAACGGCTCTGATCTTATCCAAGCGAGATCTGTCTGTATGACAAATTTCAGCCATCTACCTTTGTAGTACTCGAGATTGAAAATTATTGACAGACGGACGGACGGTCATAGTCGTTTAAATAAGGATTTGAAAAAACAGGTTCGTTAATAACTTATCATTTAACAGTAACATCATGCTTTTTAATCCAACACAAAATCTGTCATTGAGTATAGAATAAATAAAATAATTCTTACCTCAGCAGCTGGCTTGCCTCCGATGGAGACACACTCCAACTTCACCGCAGCGTTTTCTGACACAGAGCAGAAATTCCCCTGGAGTATCCTTGGCGGTTCTGGTGGAACGAGGACCGTGAGCCGGGCGTACCGGGACCTAATTGCAGGTTCCCCTGTACAAAGAGTTTTTAATTTGTTTCAGCTGAATATTCATTCGCGGTTCCGTTCCGTTTGTATTTTCTTTTTTTGATATTGCTGTAGTTTTTATCATTGAAACTAAAAGTTAAATACGATTCGCGGTTATATTAAAAATTTTACTGTTTTCATTTTGTATATCTCTGTAATGATCAATGGATCTTTTATAATAGATCATCATCGATGTATACTGTTGAAGTATAGTAAAAAACGGTTGAACCTGACAACTGTCTATGTAAGTTTCACGGCAGCTCCTGTTTCTACTAATCAAATAGTACTCATATATCACATAGTATAAAACTGAAGTTAAGTTAAAAGTTATTATACAAAAAATTACTCTTAATTGATGATGATTGCAATTTCATTTACTGTAGGTAGGTCTCTTTAGCTGGAGACGATCTAGGTAGTAATCACCACAGATCCTATTTCTACTAACCAATCATTACTGTGTTCCGGTTTGAAGGGTTGCTGTATACTAGTGAAATTACTGGGGTAACGACACTTTACAACTTACGTCTCAAGACGAATGAAATGTGGTGTTGTGTACAATTTTGACCAGTGTTATGGGCAAGCTTATCACTTAATATTAGGTGATCACCCTGATCATCTCGTGGCCTCATCAAATAAAGAAAAATGTTAATACTACATCTATTAACAGTAAACCGTAGAAAAGAATTAAAGTAAGCAAGTCCTTTTCCGGTTGTGGAATTTTAAAACTTCGTACTATCTAAGTTAAAAACTAACATTTTCTGCTTTCATTCATTTTCATTTGCTAACATTTTCGCTCGTTGAAAACTCTAGTTTATTTCTACAATAATAATATCAGATCTAAAACATTAACCTTTAAAGTGTATATAAAAATAATAATCATTAAATTAACATAGTAAAGATAGACAACAAGACACACAACATATTACCGGAAATATATAATAAGTTACCGACCGATTGCAAAGCTCTAAAAGAGAAATTTCCTAAAAGAAAATTACTAGATTATTTCCTTAACAAGAAATTAATATTAGTATGTGTATATAACAGTGTATGTATGTGTATATGTATAGTATGTGAATAATGATTGTATTGGAAAGATGTGCATCGGCGAGACAAACCTTTAACAATGTTGTAACATTAGATGGTAAAAACAAAAAGTTATAATAAATAAATAAATAAAAAATATGTATTTTTTCGTACTATTAACGCAAGCTAGGTAGATTCAATAATCTAGTATCTATGTCTATAACTAGATTCTTTCTAAGAAAGTCTCTAGTTATGTTAGAAAGTTATATGTATATGTTGTTTTGCGGTTCTCCATTCCTATACGAGTATAATAAATAAATACAGGGTTTTTGTAATAATTATACAGTTAATTTTTAACCTTAATAAAAAAGAGGTGATAAGAAATTTACTAAACGAAATTCTGTCCTTAGTTACATTGTAGTAAGTGGTGGTTTCTCTAGTGATAAGTCTCTATTGGTTAAAACCGTCTAGGTACCACCGCAGCTCCTATTGCAGCCGACAAACAGTACTGAGCAAACATTACTGTGTTTCGGTTTGATAAACGTAAACTAGTGAAATAAGTTGGTTAACGAGACTTAACATATAAATCAAAGTTAGCACAATATAGTATTGTGTATACCATATTAACTAGCGAAACGTTATGTTCAAGTCTATCACTTACTATTAGGTGATCGTTTAGCTCGTTATATCGCTTCGTAAAATAGAAAAAAATATTTTAGTTACTTATAACTAATACATAAATAATATATAAATATTATATTATATATCAATACATAACTATTTATTGTTAAGTAAGTTCACCTATTACTTAGCCAAAAGCCTTTAGATACATTTTAGTTAGTTATGAAATTTTTTGTAGAAGATCGAGTTTGCTTGAGCCATCGGGTGGAAGGGTTTTTAAGAACTATATGCTTAGGACTACTGTCCCAAGCTATGATGTGAAGTTAATAAAAACTGAGAGAGAACTGATTTTATTTAGTAATACAAGCTTCTTGTCTACTAAGGTTGTACAATGGGTACTTATGGCTAGTTTATAAACTATATGTGATTAATGGATCTGTTATCCGAGTATAACGGGTTCCTATATCAGCTTATCAGTAAGTGTTTTCTTTGTTTATTGTCGGCCTTTCTCTTATGACAACATAACTATCGTCAAAGTAGTTAACATTACAATCGCCTAATTTACTGTTAAATAATAATATATAGATATTACTATATTCTCATATCTTGTATGGTACTGTAGAAATATTTTAACCGGCGTATTGTGTAAGCAGTGACAGCCTAGTGGTTTGAACGACGGCCTTCCACTCCGAAGGTACCGGGTTCGAACCCGCACCAATGAATTTTTCAATTTATGTGCAGTATAACACCAACTAATGTTACGTATTCTGACGGTGAAGGAGAACATCGTGAGGAAACCTATATATCTATGTGATGACCATCCGCGGTCTAACTAGTATGTGGAATGGAGAAGGCAATGGCAACACCACTACATTATAACTGGCAATGAAGTCATCGAGTTTCACTACACATGATGACTCATGAGTAAATACGACTTAGAAGAAGAATTGTAAAAGTAAAGTTAGAAAAACGACAGTCTGAAATATCGTTACGAAAATGTGCTCTCCCAACGACCGGGTACATTTTAGTACAGGAAGAAAAGTTTCAGGACAAGGTTTTTATTTTTGTCAAGTTCCTGTAACTTCGGGATTGGAAATTCTGTTTCAGAATTTAAGCACTGAGGTCTTGTTCTGTTCGTAAATATACCACTCAATCAAATATTTATCAATCCACTGACTTATTTAACTGTTTTTATCTGTTGATAGCGACCATCTAGGTAGGTACCACCGCAGCTTCTATTTCTACCGCCAAATAGTAACGTGCGAACATTACTGTCTTTACTGAAGGGTTGTGTAGCTAAAATTACTGGGGTAACAATAAAGAAAAGCGCAATATAGTGTAAACTTAATCATCATAACAAACACAAAACTGATGACAGAAGTATCTCTTACTATCAATGAAATGTTTTGTATGAGTAAGTCATGTATATTTCTACTTATATATAGTAATAATGCACCTTGCTTCTTACTGTGATCGTGGCCATAACGATATTACACCTCTTGTTACCCCAGTAATTTCACATCCCTTAAACTGTAACACAGTAGTAGTTTACTGATGGTAAGTGTCTGTTCTTGGTGACAGTCTAGGTAGGTATG